>VYZV01021142.1:28901-50450 GCA_013401275.1 Pandion haliaetus
TCCACCTGAATTTCTTTTTATATTTTCCTTCTAGATTTTCTTCCTGAAAAGGGAAATAATAAAACCTGTTTATGTGCAACAAACAACTCATTTCTTACAAGTTAGTGATACAGCTCTAAAATTATTCAACAGGATGGGTCTTCACTTGAAAAGGTCAATGTTTTGAAACCAACACTCTTCACTGTAAATGATATGCTAGTTTTGGCAGAAAGGTTTTAGCAAAGATGCAATTTCTTCTGAGGGAGGAGGGTGAGATTGTATGAATAAACAATGTTCCAGTGGCTATAGCAAAGAGCTTACCAGTGTTGGGTGAGTCAGATTCAAGTCTTTTCTGATTCAATGAGAGTTCTGATCTGCTGTCTTTCACATTACGGATAAAACCTTAACCGCCAAGCTACTGGCTGATATGCAATTAGAATCTTCCCTGTTTATATAAACAAACATTAATTTTAGTAGAGACTTGAACTTGGGACTTCCAATCTTTGCCAGAGCTCAGCAGCTGTTCTGTGTGAGCTTCCCTTTCTTCTTTCATTAAAAACAAATAAACAAACACTTAAAAGATTTTCATGCAAAATGTGAAATGTGAAAATGTGAGTTTTCCAACTTTCACAAGACAGACAAATGTTTCCCACACAGTTTTAGTCAGCTTTGCAACACATTTTAGTTCAAGGGAAGCTTATATGTTAATAGCATTAAAAAAGAATTATTAAATAGAATTTGCTTTGTATTGTCATGTTCCATTCCCTCAGTTTCTCTTTCTGTGCTTGCACTATTCACTGATACATCTTAAAATAGATAGGAAGGACTTCAAAGAAAGTATCATATCTTCCTGTGGATATTTCTTTAATGCATAATGGCAGAAAACTCCCTGGAGACTTGTTACACCACCACATGACAATTTTTCTGCAGAATGGCAGGCTGCAAATTGCTGACCATCTTTGGCTAGTTCCTTCTCAGTGTTCTCAACACATTATCACTAGTTTCTTGTCCAAAAAAATCCAAGATTCCTTTCAGTCATCCACCCCTACAAATCTTCCACAGTTTTCCTTATTTTTCCTCTGTAAAAGTTGTTGAACTCATTCATATTTGCTACAACTCCACAACTATGACTGTATAACTGTGTGCTGTGTCCCAGGTTCTTGCTACCTTACTCTCTCTTCACTGCCATTGCAGTGTCACTGAGGATCACAAAGAAGATGTCAAACCAGCGGTATTATTTGATATGCTCAATAAGACACATACCTGACAGCTACTGCTGCTTCCAACATCACGTTCCCTGCTGCAATCATGACATGTTTACAGGTGTTTCAAATTAAACAACCCTTTCCTCCCCACACACATGTGTATAATGAGGGGGTTTTTCATAATGAGAAGTGATAGGCAGTCTAAATAGAGGAATCAGTACTGGTGGCTGTGTATACAATTAAAAACAAGAGCTACAACAGCCATTGTGCTTTGTTCAGATTTCTTCAGAAATATAGTTTCCCAGGCTGTAACTTAAAACTAAATACATTCCTGCATGTGGAAAATTTTTTGCAATAGTCTCTAGTGGGAAAGAGGATTTTTTTTTGGTGGATTCAATAGATTCTTTTCAGATCTTGCTAAAGGATGAGAGAGCCTCTTTTAAGTTCTTTGCAAATCAGGATTCCTCTCCTTTGCAAAAAAAGTAAAATCAAACCCTGTATTTTTAAATGTAATGCTGAATCTTTCCTCTTCTACTCCCTTCTGCTCTCCAAAAAGCAATGAAACACAAAGGGTCATACCCTTCTACAGACTTTTTGTTTCAGAGAGTGTGGAAACTTCCTTTTATACCAGAAAGCAACAATAAAGAGCAAGTTTTGCTTTGTGGCTTATATTCATAAATTTGATAATGAAGCCAAATGCATAGTCTTTTCCTCACTTCAGTACCAAGTAACTTTTAAAATGCCTTTAAAAGTGACTTTCACAGAGGGAAGAACAAGCATGAAGTTCTGAATATTATGTGGGCCCCAAACATCATAATTTATAAATTCAGATAAAAACAGCATCTGAACACACATTTGGCGGGGAAAAGACACACCTCAATTTAGAATGTAAGGAAGACAAGTTGTTTTGAACTTTATTATCCATTTTGGTTTTGAGATTCTGTGGTGTTGCCTCTTGAAATGGACTCCTGCTTCCTAGCTGATAAACAAAATCCTTAATCATGCTATTCACAAGAGTACTTTTCAACATCAATATTCCCCAAATTCTCTCGTGGCTCAGTGTCTCTATGCATAGTAAAAGCCCAATATTCCTTCTAACTTAGCATTTTATAGGACTGAACTCTTCCATCATACTTCACAAACCTGACATTTTTAGCATGGGGCACAAAATATATAACTTTTAATATTGACTGAAATAAACCAGCACTGTCATTTCAGTAAATGCTTATTTTTACACCTGCCAAATATACAGGACAGGTAACTGGATATTTACTGATTTTTGCACAATTGATATAATTTACCCATGGATTTATGAGGTACACATGCAATGGCCTATTTTGTTCAGTTCTGTGTATTTCACCTCCAAAAATCTTGTATTCTAGTTTTTCTCTTTTTTTCTCTATTGTGCAAATTTTTTGTAGGAAATAATACATATGGAAAAAATGGATTTGGTGAGAAATATTAAATTGAAAGCTCATGCTTTCATGTTTTATACCTAAGTTGACCTCTATTCATTCAGAATGTTAATTAATGCCTAAATGAAGCATGCTTTTACTGTGTATCAAACGCCATTTTTGTTTGACCATAAATTACTTTTTTTTTCATATTTTTTTCTGAGAAATGCAAACATTCTACTGGCTGTTTTTTCTGATTTTTCAATTTCACCATCCCACCAAAATCATAATTTACACAACTTTATTCACCACCATTAGCTATAATTGATCTAGTCTTTATAAAGTTTAGGTAGTTAAAATGTATGGTGCAGCTATCCTCCACATAAAGTTAATTTAAAAGTGTGCTGGACCATGCACACTAGATAATAAGCAATACTTGCATATATATGTATATATGCATATAATAGTAGTTAAAATAAAGTAATCTGTGCAGTAAGTATGAGTTTCTATTGGAAAATCTAAGCAGAATGGTTCCTGAGTTTTGCTGAAAAGATAGGGGCTCACTGAATTTAGTCTCTAAGAAATATTGGAGATTTGTATAATAAGTGATTCACTGTTCATTATGAAGAGAAGTAAGGATATATAGCATATCCTGAATACCAGAAAAAAAGAAAAAATTCAAACACCTTTCACGATTATTGGACAAATACCAAAACAAATGCTAAATACCAAGCTGAGAACACAGAACAGCCCCATGATGATTTCTAATAGAGTTATGCTTGGTATTTGAAATTTTGACGTAGCCAACTTTTTCATTTTAAGACAATACAGAAGGTTCTTACTTTTTTTTATTTATTTTGGCATTGATTTAGGTTTAACACCTTTTTACGTATCAGTGTGTGCAGTTTAAGTACTACAGTACTTAAGTTCTCATTAGCACAGATTTTGCACTGTTGATGTTTTCATCTAGTTCATTTCTCCTTGCTGGCAAGCATTTTGTGTCTCAAGACGTATTATAATTCATAAGCTGAATAGTTCCCTTTTGCTCTGCAATTTGAGAGACCAGCATGGAAGTATCCTATTCCTAGAGCAAAAGCTCAGATGAATAATGTAGTATGACTAGAGTGTATCACTCAGTGATGGAGATATTCTGTCTGTGTAGATAGCTTAAAATTGCTGGTCAGGAAAAGGTAGATTAAGGCAGATAATGGTCTTCTGAGTCACATTTTCTCTGGCATAAGAGCTATATAGTGATAAAACAGTGTTAGAATCATTTTGCAATGCTGTAATTGGATGCAAACTTCAGCTGAGATTTTAGCTTTCAACTTCTTTACCAAATTTACATAACACATGCTAATTAGTGAAGAAAATTATACGTTAAACTCTCATGCACAGTACGCTTAGACAAGGTCAAAATCCCACTTCTATCAAAAGGTGAAAGTAGCTTTTTTTCTTTAAAACAGTCTATTGACACCATTGATTTGGAAAGTTGTGAGATTTTCAGTAATTATACATCATGATACAGCATATTTGCATGCAGGTCTCATTCTGTATCTATTCATTAAAAAAGAATTTTCCATAGTTTTCCCATATACATATTAAAAGCTCAATTTTCTTGCAACTCAGAGTTGAATTGCTTAATTTCTTTTGTCTCTTTCTTGTTTTATACTTTGACTACTTTGCATTAAATGCTTGAAGTTTAGAATCTGATATTTTCATGTGGCTTTTTTATGCCTGAGTATCTATATTGATTTCAACAGAATTATCTGTAGTGGTATAGGAGCCAGTTCAGTAATGGTCATATCCAAAAAGCAGGAATTTACTGTGGAACAATTGCAACATACCATATATAAATTCAGAAAATGTAAGTAATAGTTCCCTAGTGAGTCCCAGTGATAAAGACCAGGTAGCTACCAGACCAGACAGATATCTTGCACTTCAGTTGTTGCATAACTAAGAACTGGGATTTTAGATATCCTTTGAATTTTAGTATTTCAAGGTGTTTTTACAAGCATATAAGCTAGTTAATTAAAAAGAAAAAGTTAAATATGTTCATCCTGGATAACTACCTTGAATTGCCTGTAAGTGCCAACAAAAACTTTAAGATGAAGTGTGTTATCTCAAAGTCATTGGCAATCATGGCTGAAACTCTAAAAAGTATCTTCTAAGAACACAGTTAAAGATCAGATTTGTCATCTGAAACATCTGTTCAGTCCTGCAAGTTTTAAGTTAACAGAAGACAACAGCAGCACCTCCTCAAAATGAAGAGATTCAAAGGAAGCCGTGAGCTCATAAACAGAATAGCTTGAGGCTATCCGAGTGTCCTGGTTTCAGCTGGGATAGAGTTAATTGTCCTCCTAGTAGCTGGTACAGTGCTACGTTTCTGAGTTTGGTGTGAGAAGAATGTTGATAACACACTGATGTTTTCAGTTGTTGCTAAGTAATGTTTAGTCCAAAGTCAAGGATTTGGGGCTTCTGATGCCCAGCCAGCAAGAAGGCTGGAGGGGCACAAGAAGTTGGGAGGGGGCACAGTCAGGGCAGCTGACCCTAAGTGGCCAACGGGGTATTCCATACCATGTGACATCACATCTAGTATATAAACTGGGGGGAGCAGAGGTGGGGGGATCGCTGCTTGGGGACTAACTTGGCGTCAATCAGCAGGTGGTGGGCAATTGCATTGTGCATCACTTGTATATTCTAATCCTTTTAGTATTACTATTGTCATTTTATTAGTGTTATCATTATAAGTTTCTTCTTTTCTGTTCTATTAAACCATCCCAACCCATGAGTTCTACTTTTTTTCATTATTTTGTCCCCCATCCTACTTGGGGGACTGGGGGGAAGTGAATGAGCGGCTGCATGGTGCTTAGTTGCTGACTGGGGTTAAACCACGACAAGGTTCTCAGTCATATCTGCCTAATGATAATTTTAAGGTCACTGCTGAATACGGTCAGTTTGTTTTGAGAGGCAAGAAACAACACCTGGCAGGAAAGAAACAGAGATCAATTGGCACAATATATAACTCTAGTTCAGTTAATCAAAGTGCCTTTGAAATACTTCTGATTTGTAGCTTTGGTATTGTGGTGTTCTAGAAATCTGTTCTAGTTTTTCATCCAGTACTCTGTGGAGTCGATTAATTCTATAACGTCTGGATAGAGAATGATTTAGTTTTAATACTTTGATCAGTCTTTGTTGACAAAGTTTCACCAACCATTACTGAGATTAATTTTTTCTACATACTGTTGCTGGTATGGCTTCTCTGAAACCTCTTTTGAGCACCTATATGCAAGTGGTTAGTTTGCATCAACAGAAGAAAAAAAGCAAAACAAAAAGCTTAAAACACACTGGAGGAAAACCTCCCATCTGCAGTTCAAAAGAGAATGTCTGTCGCCTATACTGAAAACAGTTTATGGTGGCATGTTTTGATTAATATAAAGAAACCTATAAAAGTAGATCCTTTCCAAAGTGTTATTTCTGGTCCTGAGAAAAGAACTCGTCTATCCAACTTAAGAAAAGAAGAAATACATAGGATTAACCTGCAGAATGCAGGCTACAGAATTTAATTAGATAATTCTTATGTCAAGCCTAGTAACACTTCACCAAAATCACGTATTGCTAATAAGTACATCAGTTTTTATTTCAAAGATTTTATGCAACAAAAAGACCTTTCACAGACCTTGGATTTACAGGCTAACTCAAAGCCTAGAACTGTGAGGGGGAAATTTTGTGTTGGTATGATATCTTTGTTAGAACAGCTGCACAGAACGTGAGGGAAAATCTTTGTTGATAGAAATAACTTCCATAGTTGTGTCTGAGAAAGCAGAAAGCCTAATGACAAGTCTTTTTCACTAGGTGTGCTATACATGTATACATGTGCAGAAAAAGAACTTTTGTAGGCAGTGAAGGCGAACCATTGATGTAGGAGGAAGTTCAATATTAAGAGAAATTTGAGCTGGTGCCAGAACGAATGCTGTAATGCTTTTTAACATGTTCCAAATAAAGGTTTTCCCACAGTGTTTTAAGAAATGTGTACATATCCATCTGCAAAAAGCCAGCTCTCTAGGAAGCAGTTCTATTGTAAAGAATCTACTCCTGCCTTTAATGGAAATATGTAAGTTCTCACCTTCTGATGTGGAACAGAAGGATCCACACCCTCTGAATACTTCCAACTACTAGTTTTTTAGGTATGGTCCTATCTAAACTCACCATATGGCATTCCTAGCTTCTACCCTTGTGAGCTCAGAACTGCCTTCCTTCAGTCCAAGGAAGGACTGTTAACACTGAGCCTTGAAGTTAACAGAGAACTATGCTTTTACTCCATCAGTATTATCTGCTTCAGGTAAATTGACTTTCAAAATGTCTGACATGAAAGCTCATTCTAGGCAAACTTTGAATAATCATCCAAGATCTGATGAAGATAAATAATTTCAAAGACTTGTTTCCATTAGCGATTCCCAGCTATTAACAGCATGATCTCTTTTCCAGTGAAAGCAAAGAATTCCCTTGTACTTGCCAACTGTTTATCTCAGTTAATATTACCTTTCACTTGCTTCTAGTTCCTTGGCTACTCATGTGCGTAGATGTGGATAGGTCTTATCCCATAACCGTGTGCACCTTGTCTCAAATGCTTTTACCTGAGCTTGGGTATTTGGCTCTTTTCTGCCTAAATGAGCAATCACAAAAGGAACTTAAAAAACTACTAGGTTATGAGAGCTCCTCACCAGTAGCAAATACATTTGCTTACGAAAAACGTGGATTGTGACATTGTGTTTCTGTTGGCTTATTTAAAAAGATATGTCTATCAATATTTTTCTTTGAAATAAATAGAATACTCAATATTACTTGTTCTTCTCTCTGTGCACTGAACAATAGAGTATGGATGTCCAACAGGACTTTCCAAAAAAGTATAGTATATAAAACCTCCACAAGAAGAGTGGAGGTTTGTGCAAACACATTTGTACAGATAAGGGATGCCTCTGTGGACTTGACCTCAGGACTTCAGAGTAGAGAACTGCCAGAATGGTTCCTGGGAGCAGTTAGGGACAATGCTGAAAGAGAAAAATCTGTGCTCCTGATAGTAAAAACATTTTAGCTCATAGAAGAGTTGCGGTTATATAGTATGGCATGCTGGTTAATACAGCCTTAATTAGTTCTTTCTAGACCCAGGCAACCTTAGAAGTGTAGGGCCTGTATGCTGTTGCTGACCATTGTGTCTTACCTGAAAGAAAGCAAAAAAATTAAGAATGGTGTTAGTGCTAGCCATGAAGATAAGGCTTAAGCTGAGCAGCAGTAATAGCTGAAAAACTGCAGCATTTGACGCTTTTCCAGTTCATATGCTATAAGGAGTCTTTCATGCAAGTAATAAATTGGATGGCACTTAGATGAGAAGTACAAGTTGCAAGAGAGAAGAGTGTAGATGAGACAGGACAAATCTATATGCACGACTCAGACATTTGCCATAGTTCTAGGATTTCTGTAAGCAGCAGATAAAGAACAGTTTGATTGTAAAGCATGAGCTGTTACTATTCAGCACTCCATAGATGAATTTTGATGTCTTTGAGCAGATTCATGACACCCACAACATGGAAGGAAACACACTTAACAAGACAAAAATGCAACATCTACGGATAGGCCATCTGGTCACTTGCATGTTATCAGGAACAAGAATTAAATCTTACCATAAACTGACCTGACCGTGAAAACGATGATGAAAAAATGAAGATAAAATTGGGGTTTTCTTTTTGTTTTCTTTTTTTTTTCCTTTCCTTTTTTTCTTTCTGTACTTTCCTATTGGGAAGCAAGGACATAAAATGATTGACGCTGTTACTAGGAGTAACGCCCGAAATACTGGAATGGGTGATAAGTGTCTGACGAGAACTGTGACCTGAGACCTGAGACAGAATGAGGCTGTAGAGTGAAAAGGATCAAAACATTAATAGCCATTAGTGCAGAACAAATACAAAACTTTAAGGTAAGGGAACTGGGAAGCAGAATAGGCAGACACTATCTGAGAAAGCAGACATTGTGGTTCAATGTAGAGAAAACAGACAAAAGGCAGGAAGTAAAATGCTTAGCCTAAAATACTACTGTAGGCAAAGAAAGTATCCCAGTGTTTGTTCCCTGAAGGAAATGAAAGTTGAAGCATGTGCAAGCACGTATACAGAATACCAAGAAAGAACAGAAGTTGTGTGACAAGATTGTCTCCAGGGTTCTCCACATGCACACTTATTATCCAAAAAAAGCTGACTTGCTATTTTTGCCACTCTGCTGTAAGACCAGTAACCACTTGGGTTCTGGCTGACTGGCAGAGCTCTAATCTTGTTCCAGCAACACTGATAAGTAACTGATATGTGACCATGAGAAGGGAACTTCAGCACTGCAAGACCAGTGGACTGGCTGTCAAAAAAATTCCTCACAAGATGATATATTGTTGCCTGAATTTTTTAACAACTGGCACAGAAATACCCCACCTTCCAACAAAACTGCCTCCCAAAACAGCTGAATAAATCCCAGATGAGCCATCATCTTGACCCACTGTAGGAATGTTCCACTTTTTCCTAAAATTGTTACATGCTTTCATCTTTTTCTTCTATTTTTTCTTTTATTTTAAAATTACTTCTAAAATGTTTCCTAATGAAAAAAGAAAACTATAGACACAGAATATTTCTAGTATTCCAAAACATGTTGACTTCTCTCATTACCTGTCATTTTTTTAGACATACCTAGACAAAATTTGATCTGAAATCATGGGTAACTTTAGTTCTGTTCAGAACCAAGTAAATAAGTATTTTGCCAAGGGAATCAAGGAACATGTGCCACGATAATGAAAAAATGTGCGTTGATAGTGAGTAGCAGGCAGAATTCACTGCTCTGCAATAAGGAACTGGTTCCACTTTCCACATGAGAGACAGAATAAAGCCTGAGTTTGCAAAGCTGTCTAGGAGAACCAGAGATTTTGCAAGTCCTCTGGTTTTGAATGTTTATGAAAACAAAGCTCTCTCTGAATTACTGTGTTACTTTCACACCTCACATTTTTACAAACCCTAGTCTCTCTTCTAACAAAATCTCATAAGTGACACAATTATAAAAGTAGGCTAACAAACATTAAAATTGACAGGATATAAAATGTTCTCAGTTCAGTAGCTTGGATATAAACTAAAAGCTAAGAAGACAGCACATGTTTCTGCACTTGAAAAACTTCCCCCAGAATCTTCTTTTAGGGACAGCTTGAAAAGACAAATTGTGCTGGAGTTTTTCAATCTGTCACAGTAGAGGACAGCTTCTGAGCTGTAGAGAGATGCCTTCAAATGAATCATGTATCATTTGATTTAAGAATTTATAAACCTTTCTAGTTCAGTTGGTTTTTTTCTCTCTCTTCGAATATCAGAAATACACCATCCAACTCTAATCTAAGTACATACTACCAAAACAACTATATTAATCCAAATCAAATGTTGGAGTACCTCATTAATTGAATTTTGCATATTCTTTCATACTAGTTCTCTCTTCAAAATTAAAATGTCAATGTAGAGCAAAGTGAGTAAGCATCCATGCTTTAGTGGGAACTCCAAGCTGAAGATGATAGCCCATACTGTAGGAAGCTGAAATCCAGGCTCAGTGGATGTCATTAGAAAAAAAGTACAGTACAGGTGAGAGGTTATTGTTGCTCTTGTGAGAAGAGAGAATGTGTATAAGACCCTACACAACAAGTTAGTTTTAAGGCTAATGAAAAACTCTACCAACCTCTGACTTAAAATATGTAGATTTAACCTGACGTTTTTCCTGTTTATGAGAAATCTGCATCAGTCCACAAGAAATAATAGAATATCATCATGCTCTGAAAATTTTATAAAATTGAAAAAGAACGCAGTGTTTTCTGATCAAATGATTCAGTATAAAAATAATTTCTTTGGTGGCTGCCTATGTAGTACTCATCTATGATCATCTGTAGGGTTGTCCTTTCATATGAACTCTGTTCTAGCACGCTGTCATAGATGATAGCCTTTACAATTTAGTAAAGTTCTTAAAAATGACTATTTTACAACTCATTTTCTTCTTGTTGTGGTTCTATGGAACTATGCTAACCGGAGGTTTTATCTTCTTTTCCTTGAAGAAGGTTCATATATATTATTTTTTAGTTAAGCATTTTGATTAACTGAATCACTGAGACTTTCTGTGAAGTAAGCGAATAACGATATTCATGTTTTATAAATGGGGAAGCTGAAGAAGAGAGAAGGAAATTGACTTTCATAGTGAGTGATATTGTCAGTGGCAAGGCTGGGAATAAAAACCTGAGACCTTTACTGCCCGTTCCACTCTAATCGATGGAGACCACTGTTCCACAGGTAACATCCCCTCACAGAGCTACACAAAAACAACTTCAGCAGAGCAAAATCAAGCATTCACAAGATATGAAATCACAAACCAAGGACACTCATGTAACTTCCAGTTCCAGTCTATAGCTGCCTGTTCTAGTCTATATCTTTCCTACCACCCTATTTTTCCCACACACAGGTCAATGTTGAGCATCATCTTTTTCCACAGATACTGAGTACTATATCATTGCCTGATTCCAGTTCAGCTGCATGAGCCTGTCCTATCCCAGAGCACTACAGCCCATTCAGACTAGCTGTAATAAGAAAGTCTAAGTAGATTTGTTTAAAAGCACTGGCTAA
Source organism: Pandion haliaetus (assembly GCA_013401275.1). Classification (NCBI taxonomy): domain Eukaryota; kingdom Metazoa; phylum Chordata; class Aves; order Accipitriformes; family Pandionidae; genus Pandion; species Pandion haliaetus. Next base: position 40,155 of record VYZV01021142.1, read on the forward strand.
TGCAGGATCCCATCATAACCCTTCTCTTCTATTCCTTATTTTTCGGTAACTTACTTTTATTTTTAAAGTCACTATCCTTGCGGGTTTGTACTGATAGTATGATAAGTGATGCATTAAGTCACCTTCAGGAGTATTATGCAATTTTATTGCAAAATAGTGGAAGGTGATACTTTGACAGTGTTTTGGAGAAAATAAAAAAAATGCAGATCTTCTGTTTCTTTTGAATTTTCAAAAATTATAAGAGAGTTCAAGAAATGGACACATATAGAATTCAGCAAATTATCAAAAATATTCAAAGAAATTGTTATTAAAGTGAGAGAGTAGAAAGCCTGTGATGCCTTAAGCGAAAGGAAATGTGGAGTTGTTGTGGTGGTATGTGACACACCACCTTTCTTTTGGGATGATGATTTGATGGTGTAGTAAATTAGGATTTTGAACTTTTAATGCCAGATCAGAAAAAAGTCTTGTGTTCCAGCTGCAAGCCACCGTCTTGCATAAACTGCATTTGCTAGTTAAGATGCTGTCTGTCTTCATGACAAATAAACATATTAATTGGTCTGGATAATTCAACAGAAGTGCAGTTTGCATCCATGGCTGATGTGGATCAGATTTATATGGCAAAGTGATTTGATACTATACAGATCTTGTGTTAGCATTTGTGGAGTCACAGCTTGAGTCAGAATGAACAGTAATGACCAATCTGGAAAGAATCCCAATGTCATCACTTTTACCATGGCAAAAATCTCATCCAGACCTGGTTCTTCTTCCATTCCCTTTCTGGCTCATTTCTTTGACCTGTCCATGAACAGTTTTTTTACTATGGCCCTTGGTTATCTCTTAGGCCTTCTAGGTGTCTGTCTGTTCCCAGTTGTTGGTCTGTTCTTGCTCCTCTGTTCTCAGTCTCATTCTCAACGGACATGCTGTGCTCGTTTGTTCTGCCCTCTCAAGAACCCGTATGCCAACAGGATCCTTATTCAAGTTGACAGGAAGATTCAAGTTCCTTATATTGGTGATAGGCAAATAAGAAGCCAGTAAATTGCTAGGGACGTTCCCTGATTGTGTTTAAAGTTTTAGTTAGAAGAGCTACTTCCTGAGCTCTTATCCCATCTGCTCTTGGACAGACCTAGGTGTTTCTTTTAGAAATACAAACTACACCAGACGGCAAGCAGAGCTTGCTGACCCCTTACCAGCATGTTAGAGAGGAACCCCACGTAGCAGCTTCTGTTGCTGTTTGGGGGTGGGAGGTGAGCTGGGTTGTGCAGAAAAGCTGCATGAAATGAGCTAATACATTAAATAACAAGTTTCAGCCCAGAGTAAGATTTTTATGCCTGAATTATAAACCTCCTGTAATAGAAACTGTAAGGGAAATTCAAACAGGCTATTAATTGTAGCAGTGCCAATACGTTAAGATTAACAAGATTTTCTAAAGGTATATACTAAGCAATTTCAGTTCCTTTTACTTGCTTCATTAGAACTGAATTCTTCGTAGATGCATTTTCAATAAATGTGTGTGCTGATTTAAGAGCTCCTGTATTGGAGTCAGTCACCTCTGCCAAGGCTCAGAAAGCACTACGTTCCTAATGCCGCCAGGGTTATACTGCTGTTACATGCTCCACTATGCCTTCGGGTTTCTATAATCTTCATCTGACCTGTGGTAAATCCATGCTGGCTGTTCTCACCCTCAAGGAAATGAAGTGAGATTAAGGCTTCTAAGGGTATAAAGTTTTTAAAATTAATCTCATAGTCCTGAAGCCTCTTGGCTGTTTTAGAAAATGGTACAAGTCCTCTGGTCATGATATTTTGTTCAGTTGACAAAACTGTTTTGAGGAACTGCTGAAACTTCTCCTTTGAGAAGGGCAGTTTCTGTTGTTCTTGGTCAATGAAAGTTTCCCTGAAATCCTGCCTAAAATTTCAAACAGAGAGAATCAATCCAGTATTATCCATGGCATGGTGGCTCTGTCACACAGCAAGAGAAGAAAGCTGGCTTAAGTCCCTTTTCTGCCCGGTTCAGGTCAAGGATTTGAGTCTCAGCTGAGTCTCTTTCGTAATAGCACTCACTTCACTTGGTCCAATTTTTTTTAAATATTTACATGAACTACAACAGTTCTTAGGAATGACACTGAAAAAAGGAAATGAGGATTGACTTAATTTTAAACAGTTCTGTGAGTGGGAACTCTTTTACCCAGATCTCATTCTCTAGGGGTAGATTCAGTGAAGTTCACAACACACATGCATAAATATGTTAGCCAGAAATCAAGGCAGAAACCAGAGAAGGCTTAACCTAAAGTGGTAGTCCTAAACACATTTACAAAGGACACACAGCAGAATTCTAGACTAAATAAAGAACTATGTCTATGAAGGCAATTCTTGTCATTGGAAGAAGAGAACAATTTTGTTGCCATGAAGAATCACCCACGGTGGGTTCTTTCTAGTTGTGAATGAGGTAATAAGGTTGGTTTATTCCATTACTTGTTCTCCTGTGTTCTTGCTGTGCCAAGCCTCTGCGTATGCTGCTGTAAACCGAAATTTTTGTTACACCACCATAGAAGTGCTTGCCATTTTATATCTGGCTGCTTAGGTATATTTGGGGAACAGGCACCTCTGCCAGAAACAACTGTGTAAAAAAATATGTATCAGCATAAATGGTTCCCTGTTTTTCCTGAATATTCATATTCTCGTGGGAAGTATTTTCACAGTCTTCCTTTAAAGGAATGAAGTGCTTGGAAAGCCTAGAGGGACAAAAACCATTTCCTCTGACAAAGCATCCCTAAATCATTAAACATCATTTTCAGAATACACAAAAACATCAGCTACTTCATTTGACTTGTTCCATAAAGTATTCTTTTTCTGCCAACCTGGCCTTTCCTTAGCTTCTCTGAAAAAGGTAATTCCATTCTGAAGTCAGTTGCAGAAAAATTAAGGAATCCCGTCAATCGAATAAAAAGAAATACCAACCTTATAACAGATGAAGTTAGACTATCACAAAAGAAAGAATAGCATTTCTCTTTTGTGTTCGTCAGTGTTTCATTGTATATTGTTATGAATCCAGAACAATGCTTATTTCTGTCTGTCCAGGAGTAACTTTTTACTATTTCCAGCTGCTAGGTACCTACCACACCATATTTGGCACTTTGAATTTGATTTGGGCTACCAGAATCAGTGAAGCTATTCCAATATATACGAGCTGAGGATCTGGCCTGTAAGAGGCAGTGGTGTCCATCAGTACAAGAGCACTGTTAGGAAGCATTTACTGGCACCAGATATGCTCCCTCTTTGTTTCTTGCTCATTTTTTCTTCTCTGAAATTATGGAGCTTTTTTTTTAACTGCTATTCATTACAGTTCTCTCCTGGAAAAATACCAGTAATTTAAAGGTTAATAGAATGCTGATGTCACTGTAATTAGAGCAGAGGAAAAACATTTCTGTAATTACTGTTAATGCTTTCTTGCTGTTCAACCAATAAGATAGGGCCCCCAGTCTGAGATGGAAGGTGGGTGTAGAGATCTATGTGAGCGAGAACTTGTGACAGGGTGATCAGACTAGTGTAGAAATGATGCCTGAGTCATTTTGGAGCATGTTGGAAATTGGTCGTTAAGCAACCCACCTGGGAAAAATAGAAGCCAAAATGTCAAGGATGAGCACATCATAAAAATGTAGTTTATGGAACTGGCTAGCCTGAAAAAATTGAAGACATGCAGTTAATCAAAATTCATTTTTGATTTTCACTACACTGCATTACAAATAAACCCATTACTTTAGGAGGTTTACATTTTCAAAAACGCATAGTGATACTGCAGAGCTGTCCATGCAAAGGAGCCTGTGACAGTGACCCCCAGGACAGGGCTGGAAGTCGGTTGCTCCCAGATCATTATTCCTAAAGTGGTTGGTTGGTGCTGTGCCTGGTCATACACACCAGCAGCTTCCCATGGAGTGGGTTAGTGCCTTCAAGTGCACAATGAGGTCTCTGTTCTGCCTCACTAGGTGGGAAGTGGCATTTCAGAGCTCAATGGATTAGCTGTGAGCAAATGGAGTAGCTGAGCTTGGGAGGTTTTCTGTTCTGCCAATGGGAGACCTCTGCCCGAATGGCTGGAAAAGACCCTCTGCTGCACTACTCTGGGATACCCCAAGGTGGAAATGGAAATCTCTCCCACTGATTATTATTACATCCAGATAATGGGTCCAGCTATCTTTATGTGACCTGGCCAACAGCAGCTTATCAATAAGAACAATCCTTACTACCTAGCAGGGTGCCCTTATTGAATGAAGGGACATAAGGCCATATCCTGGCTGCCCTGTGCTCTGCAGGTTGTTAGCCTCCCTGGCAGTGCTGAGGGAACATAGCCTGTGTCAGACCGAGCTCCGTTGCCTTGCTTTCAGTGCCTAGATTCACTCTTGGTTTAAACTAAGATATCAGGCTATGTGTGAAGTCAGAGGTTTTGCTGTGAGAGGAAGAGTGCAGTTGTGTGATAAAATGTCACAACCACAACTGTATTTGATACATGAACACATCTCAAATCCCTTATTACCCGTAATGACTATAACTTTCTCAGCTGCGCTGTTAGTTCAGCATGTTTTCATTTCTTTCTTTGAAATAAGGAAAGATTTACTTTAAAAATCTGTTAAGTTATAAATCTTGCCATTGTGACTTCAGATTCTTAGATTTCTGAGCACCCACTTTACGTTTCACTAACTGTAGTTTGTCCTGTGTGGCTGACATGATCATGATGGAGATTTCTGTATTTTGAAGAACTCATATTTTTGGATAACTTTTTATACAGGTCTTACTGGTCAGTCCTACTGTTTTAGTCTAGTCCACTTGTTTCCTTTCCCAATTATAGGTGTTTCTAATTTGTTAATTATAGTATGCTTAAGCAGTCTCTAAGCTGGGCCTAAACACTTTAATTCACCTACTTTTTCCTTTTGGAAACTTTTAATGGCTGCCTTCATCTTGTAAGTTTATTTCTTCTATTTTGCTAGTTTCTAACATGGCTTTTTTGAGGATCATCACCTTAACTATAGATTGTGGTCAGCAAGACTTACTGGCTGAGGCCTGTGCTCCTTGAACAGCTTCCTTATCTGTGTCTGTTATATTTGTACAAAGCTACGATGTGGACTTCCATTATTAGTGTTTAGCAAAATTTTCACAGGGCAGTATAATCTTGCAACGTATAGAAATAATTTTTTGCTATTTTTTTAATGTAGATGGAAATTAAATTTATAGTTATTCAAACTGCTGTTATGTTGAAAGAGCATAAAAAGAGAATAATTTCTGCATTGTAGAAGTTGTTTCAAGAAATGTCAAGAAATTCCTTTATGTATCTTCCAAATGGCTGGTTTATATGCACGCACCTGAAGTCACTTACTTCTGGGTGACTGATCCCCTTGATTTCCTTCAACTTTGAATATATTTTTTCTTCACACACAAAAAACCCGTTTTTTAATATAAGTATGTGTATATGTATTTAATGTGCAAAAGTTCAAAATTGGTGGGTTTTTTACTAGAAAAAGTGTTTGCACACACCTAAGGCCTTAAGAAAAATAAGTCATCATATGAGTTTTGCTAACTTTAATGGAGTTGCATTTGCACAATTACACTGAAATTCTACCTCTGATGGATCCAGAAATCATCCAGGCTACCACTGGGCAAGCTGATGCAGCGATAGGGCAGAGCGCAGCATTGTGAAGACACACTAACTTCCTTCTTTACAGAAATGTAACACTGCTAGGATGGCACTGTGCTTAAGCTAATTAGCTCCGTCCTGCAGAGCTGGCTCATTCAGTAGTAGCTTAGGTATCTCTGTGTCCTGTAGTATTGTACAGTGCAGCCATGCCCTAAGAAACGAATCAATGATGAGTAGAAAAGAATAATAAATTTTGCTATTGCTATTTTTACTATCAAATATTTCCCAGACTCCCTTTTGTAGACCCATTATTAGTCACCTCATAGCTTGCATGTGTCACGGTAGATGTGGATTTTTAAAAAAGAGTTTGCAAAAAAATAGCTATATGTTTCAGTTCAGGGCTGGCATCCCCTGGAGGAGCTTGGAATGAGAGAAGCAGCAAGTGCAGGTGAAGGTCAGAAACACTGGAGAGAAGTTGGATGATAATAGACAGGAGCAGATAACAGTAAAAGTTTCATTGCAAAGGGAACAAGCATGCTAGATTAGGAGGAAGATAAATAGGCCTTTGAAACTTCAAATCTTCTCCTTTCCACTTTAACATATGAAAGTGAATTATATCTGAATGCTTATGGGGATCTAAAACTGAAAAATAGCCAAGGTTCTTTTCTGACTTTTTTCCCATGTTCCAGTAGCACGGTTTTCACTTTGAAACACAAGTGGCAAGGAAAATTCTCATAATGTGATCTGTACATTTTAGAAAGGCATGTCCTCCAGAGATGATTATTACAACAGCAAGTATTCCTTTCTTGTATCATCACTGGAGTGATCAGGACTCTTGTATGGACTCAGAATGTTGTACCAAACTGCTCCTAAGTGATTTTAATTATCCAGAATTGCAAGTAAGTTATAGTTTAGCTGTACTAAGTCAAATGTAATACTGAAACTGCGTCCTTGAGTATATGTTGCTTTACTACTTCTAAGTAGACTAAACTATTTGATTTTTACCTGCTGTTGTGTCTGTGGTCTGCATGAAATTGTGATCATGGTTAAAAATCTGAGAGACCTGAGATATTCATGGTCTCAGGCTTAGCACAGGCATTTTTCATACAGGCCACACTGATGAAGAATTGTAACATCTGAAGACTTAGTGTCAGATAATTATAATGTTATTATACTGTAATTCTTTTTAATCTGTTTTGACTGAGCATGATATGGAGTATGGACCAAATAGGTTAGTAATTTCAAACAAAAACAGAGATTGGAGGAATTGTACCTCTTTTATAGATCCCAGAGTATTTGGCAATTCAGGTAATAAATGCATGGGAGAATGAAGGATGTCCTTTTTATCTGAACAAAACTTGTACCTTCAGAAACCAGGAATCCTGCGCTTCAGTTAGCTGTAATTTCTGTGTTTCAATGCAAATATTAAATGAATCACTCCAGTACAGTGGGAAGATCACTGTTCAAAAGGTACTACATCCTCCCACTTCTAGGTTCAGTTTCCAGGTCCAGCTTTTTCTAGCTCTCACTTCTGTTTAGACTATATCAGGCTAAATTTAAACTAAACATAGGCATGCAATGTGGCAAATATGCTTGACCAGAAATTTCTCTTCACTCCCTCTTCTCATAGGACTAGGTCCTAACACTGTGCTCATTCAGCCAAACTTTTCCTCTGATCAACAGGGTGACTAGTAGTCCTGACCTTAGTGTTGTTCTCTGTCTCAAGGGCAAAGCGTAACATGGCAGCCAGGTGAGTCAAATATGGCTATACCAGAAACTGGAGATGTCATGTTAGACAATCAGCAGTTTGCATTGCTGTAAAACTTAAGGAAGCTCTGGCCATGCAGAGATCCTCCTGGTGGGGAGCATTTTCAGAGGACCTGTGATTTGCTCAGAGTCAGGGAAAGGGGTTGGCTTCTTCAAGCTCCAGGTGAGCAACCCTTGGATGTGGAGAATGCTTATTTAGATTGTGGATGGACCTCCAGAGAAAGGTTATGATCCTTNGCATACTTCCGAGGGGTAGTTTGCCTTTGAGTTGGAAGCTATGGTTTTGGTGTCTAAGAGCTGTTACGCCTTGTTGAATCTTTCTTTAACATGCATTTTTCTTCCTTATTTCTTTTGTCTTCTGCTTTTTGTTCCCCTTACTCCCTCAACCCCAGATTTGTGAAAACACAGTGACAATATGCAGCTAACAGTTCTCTCTCAAGTCCTTGAAAACAATGCATACATATCTTGTTCTCTTTATGAGATGTTTCATTTTAATTTGGTACAGTATGGAAAACAGTGGGTGATGTACAGAACCCATATTGACTGACATAAACTTCCTAAAGGAAAATCTGATACGGATTTAATGCACATGTTGATGGAAAACAGCATTTCATTTTCTCAAAGTCGCAGCTAATGGCATGGAACTCCCAAGGACTTTCAAAACAATGAGATAGTTTTGTAAAAGAAATTTCATGAGTTAAATCACCAAATACCTTTAAAACCACTAAGTGTTCATTATTGCTCCTCCTCTGAACTTGTGAATAACATTTTTACTTCATTTTTAAACTGCAAGATTATTTCAGCAGCTTTATGTTCAGTTTTTTATCTAGCAGCAAGAGGGATAATTTGCCCACACAAGTTTTGCAGTTTCATGGTGAGTAAAAATAGTAATAAGATAATAGTTTTGCTACTGCAATTAAAGGTAAAAATGGTTTCTTTTAAATTTGCAAATATTTTCAGAGGATACTGGGCATAAACTTACAGCTATATAATCACTTCAAGAATCTACACTAATTTTCAAAGGTCAAAGTACTAGTGTAAAGAAGGAAAATGATATGTAATGTACTTAGTTTCTGTAATACCTGCTTTCATAAGACTGCTATCAACAGCTCTAGTATTGTAATGAGGAGAATTGTCAAAATAGGCAAAAAGATCCAGTACCTTTTATTGTAATCTGAAATTTATCTTCATAAATATTTTTACAAGCACATTTGTTAAATGCAATAGTCACTCCAGCTGAAATGATTTTCTCCTTTACCTTTTCCATATGTCTAAGCACCTCCTAAGGAAAAATGTGTTTTCATTTGTTTCTGTCTTAGCACAATAGTTACACAATATTTTTTATGTCAGAAACTCACAAAGCTCTTAGTAATTTATTAAAAAAAAGCCACATAAACTGGGAACATAGTACAAAGGAAAGGAAAATTTAGCAAAAAACATGGGATAAAAACCTGTTAACAATGTTTCTGCTGTGAAGTGATGCCTTCTGTGCCTTTAGACTCACACTATTTCCCTTGCTAAATGTCTGCTCTGTTTGCACATGCTGGCTTTTGCCTCTTTAGATAGAAAATACTGCTGTGGTAATATTAATATTGCAGCCACATGGTTTATTTGCAGGAAGGGACAAGAAGTTTTCTTGTAATTGGATAAGAGTATCTTCCCCTGGCTGAAATTTTAGCGTGTGTCCATTTATAACGTTTCTATTTTCAGCTGAAACCTGAATCCTTGTTCTTTACATGGAGAATGATGCTTTCTGTTTATATTCCCCTATAATTGAGAGGAGGGGTTGATTGTTGAGTGTGTAATTATGGATCAAAATTAGGCCTCTCAATTTCTCAGGGATGCATTTGCTTCTGTCAAATTCTTTACTGAAAATACAGAGTATGTTCAGTAGTGCTGCAGAACCCCTGACAAAACTTAGATGACTTACATTGATCCATGGACCACACTTTGTGAACCACTATCCAAAACCATAAAACTATAAGAAATGCAAACATTATTAGGAATTTCTATCACAGCTGTATTATGTTGTTGAGTACTGTAGTATCATGCTGTTTCTTGATCCCAGTTTAAGAGAATTTTCTTCTCTATAAAATAGTAGTAGAAATGGTAAGTACAACCACTGTACTTGGAATAAGTATTTTACTTGACAGCATGACTGTTACACTGAGAAAAAAAGTAAAGAGCTCTTTCATATTTTTCTGGGCAGCAGTGGATGTTTGTTTCCACACTTTGCGCTGCAGGGAAATGGTTCTTTCCTACTATATATGAGTTTGTATCGGATTATAACAAAATATTTTTTAATTTACGTTCCTAGTGTGCTTGATTATTATATAACCAAGGTTCGTTCAGTATATGTCATGAAATTGCAGCCTTTCTCTCTTCACTTTAGTGCAGCTAAGAAGGGGCAATTAAGCTAAGAAAGTAACTATTTCACAAGAAACTGCAGCAGCCTGCAATGCCCTCTGTTCACAATCTTGTAACTGAAATATGTTTTTATTCAGTAAGGTTGTATGAGGTGCACAGCATGAGTCTATATCATACTGAAGACTCCTTGTTAGAGATAGCTGTTGTGTAAATATTCTTCAGTTTTAAGACAGGGAGAAAAGTATAAACCCAGGATCAAATTCTCTTAAATGGCTTCATGTTATTTAAGCCATGAGGACTCTAGCTAGTTGCAGATTTTGATGGATGCAGTACATAATTTGTATTTTGCCTACGGCACAGCACAAAATAAGAGAGCTTATTGCAGGACCTAAGTACTATACACATGAAACTGGCTGGTCCTTTATTTTAGTAGCAATTCTGTCATTACTTTTCCTATGCAAAATTGTACAGTTTCCCCCAAATGAGTTTTAGCTTGAATTGAAACAGCTGCTCAGGTGCAGATTTGCTTCATCCATCAATTT
>VYZV01021142.1:50842-65635 GCA_013401275.1 Pandion haliaetus
GAGTATTGCTTGAGAATTGGATTGAATAGGCAGAATACATCCAATCAGTGTCCTTCTAACAGAATGGTTGAATATGTAATATAATGTGATAAAAGGGTTTGGTCTCTGCTTTTTAATAGGACTACTGTGAACATAGCTCCAGAGGAAAAGATCATTTGTGTTTCCTCTCACCAAAGGGATGAAGTAGCTAAGTGTGCATTTGATACTGTGTGGTTTTATGCTTTCTGTTTTAAAATAATGCTGACAAAATCTGGGTGGACCTAGTTCATCATGTGCTATTCAGGAACATCAAGATTATGTCCTGATGCAATGGTCAGTGCCAGAGTCCATATCGCCAGTTATACATTGGTATCAGTATCTTCCAGATGATGGCTTACTGTCTTTTAAATCCTAGATTTTACAATAGTGCAAACATTCCCAGCTGCACTGAAAATGGATACAGACAGGAAGGAGTGTTATTTAGGTGTTCTAGGAAGAGTAAAAGTTGAAATTAAAATCCCTGCTTCTCTTAAAACCTATTTATGGAGAAGCATCCAGTCTTGCTAAAGTGTGATGTTATGTGGGTTTTGGATCATGTGAGGTAGATGTTCCCTGGGGTTTTGTCATCTCCAGATGAGATAAATATTCTAGGCCTGTGACTGACTTGTTCCAGACACGCACAAAATTACAAACACAATGGAACCCCAAACTTCATTGGACTGTAGTGGACTTCATTATAAATATTCCACAGTAGGAGATGAGACAGACTTTCTCACTATGGCATTATATATGCACCCAGCATGATGGCATTTTAATTCTGTTCTTAGATGGAACAGTACTGTCACCCCAGAGAAACTAGACATTAAAAAGTCTATGCCAGCATGTACATTTCCCATGCTACTTGGAGGAAAAGCTATCTGAAGTAACTGAGGACGCAGAAGCAACAGAGAATGCCTGGCTTAAAGTCTGATGACAAAGGTACGCATACCCTTAAGATCTGACTTGTGTCACTGTCATCTGACACTTCAGAGTGCTGTTCAGCAGAATGTGAATCGATGATATGCTGTTTACTCCTCCTCATGCTAACTCCCTGTGTGCACATGATTTGTGTGTATATATGTAAGTGGACTCAGCTATCATCACTGCATGGGGAGTGAGTGTAGAGCAGCCAGAGATCCAGAAATTTGTAGCCCAGTTTAATGTATGCTATCTTCCTTATGTAGAGAGACCCTACCCTAACCAAATTAAAGCCACTATAATTATAAGAGTCCATGGAGAGGTTTCATGCAATTAAATAAACTGGAGTAAAACATGTTAACTTTCCCTTTTGTCCCTCTGTAGGTGAGCCCTAAATATCATTACCATTTTTTGTAACAGCCTTTACAAATCCTTCATGAGTCCAGTTTCCTGATGTCAGAACATTGGATCTGCAACCCGCATCAAAGTTAACTTGTGGCATTTTTCTTTTATTTGCTTTTCATAGTTATGGATGCTAAGCTTCAATAATGTGCTTAGCCCTATAAGAGGCAGTAAAAATGACACTCTACTGGCCCAAGGAGTGTGGAATCTAACAATAGACAGACAGTGCAAACTGTGCTGGGAGACCGGGGGAAGGTACTTCTTAGAGTAATGTTTCTTTTTTTAAATAAAGGTTGGGTACCTGACAACATTTACATTAACATTGGTTAGTATTCATGGCTTCGAGAAAGATGACAGTTTAGGGAAGGGATTTGGCTTCTGCAGATTTTATTCTGCCACATGCAGGAGGATCAGATCACTCGGCCATTGATGCTAAAGTCATATAGGTTCCTTCCTTCCTTCTTTTTTTCATGTGGTATTTGAGCTTGCTTGTTGATCTGTGCTTCTTACATTTTGCACACTAACAGGCTACTCAGAAGTGCAGAGGAGTTTACATCTTGCCAAATGTGTAATTAGTACAGTAGTCTAGGCACTTCATTGCATACTAAGGAATTTTCACTGGCCTTAAGTTGATGTCAGATATTGCTGTACCAAAAAATCATCTCCAAGAAAATAAGCTTCTTTAGTCTATGGTTTTTAGTAAGTCCTTCAAAGTAGAATTGATATATTTGGGCTCTTACTTCCTCTTTCTTAGTTATGTGGATACATGTAGGATTAAAACTTCTTTCTCTATTACTGATCTTCTCTCCTCTAGTTACATAAGTATCTTTATTTTTTGAAGGGACAATTCTATTAGCAGCAAAAGATGTCTGAAGTCAAAAGTGAAAAACTTTCAAGCACACTAACAGTGCAAATTGATAAGCTGTTTTGGGGATGATTTTGGGACAGAATATATATGAGGAAATGATTTGTCATGAGCTTAATTTTTATTTGGAACCGATTTAAGAGCATGGTATCTCAAATCTGGGTCATGCAGTAAAAGTGAAAAAAATTGACACAAGGCACAAGTGAAGTCAATGAAATTCCCACATTAGGAACTAGAAAAGGCCTAAAGAGAAAACGAGGGTCTTTTGGGTAAAGCTGATGATTACAACATACTTCCCTTTGCTCTAATTCTTTTGCCCTGTTTGAGCTTTTGTTTCAGGTACAGATTCTGTGTTTGCCTGTATTTTAGCCTTGATTGTAGAAGCAGCTGAAAGCTCATTGTTTCCCATTGCATACATGTGAGAAATCAGTACTCAGCATGAAGGAACTGGTTTTTTATTTTGATTACTCTGAAGAAAATGGATCTCCCATTTACAGTAGTGATGCAGTCTTCTACTAAACCTGATGGGACACATCCAGTCCAGGCTCTAACAAAGGAATGTATTATTGTTTAAGTGGCAAATTAGTAGATCTATAGCTTTACTCAGATGGCAGCAATTACTGTAGTCATGATTTGTCATAATTAGTTTGAGAATATTAATTATCAACTTCTACTTAGTCTGTTTAATCTGAAATAGGTACTAACCACTGATAATGACCAATTTCTCATGGACTGGTTTGTATTTCCATTCTTTCCTATGTTACTGCCATCAGCTTAGGCCTCACCCTGCACTGGGTGGCTTCAACAGGTAACACTCCCGCTCTTTTGCAAACGCTTCTGTAATCGTCTGCTCTGGGTTCAGAGAGTCCTCACAGAGACTGGTTTTACCTGCAGATGTTATGCAGTGTTGTAAATGAGTGTTTTGTTGTCTCCTCTACAATGGTTGAGTGGGAGTTCCTCTACAGTGCGCTGTGGGATGCTCCTCTGGGATTGTGAAATCCTTAGCATGAATTCAGTTGGTCCTCTGCACCCCATCAAACTTTGTTCCACAAACTTGGCGTTTGTTTTAAACTTGTTTCATCAGCTTCTCTTTAAAAGAAGAAAGTAGTGCCCGTACAGTTACCTTTTTTCCTAGTACTCCAGACTACCCTGTCTTGTGATTTCTGACTTGTTTTTCAGCAGAAATGGCAATTCCTGGGAGGCTATGTTTCTAGCTACTTAGCTCTAGAAGCAGACAAATGCATTTAGTTAAAGACGAGTGTGTTCTGACCATGTGACATGCAGGCTTTCCCCAGCACCACTGGCAGCACACATGTTGCCACAGCTCGACACCTGCCTGGTCTGAACAGGGCAGACTGCAGGTCAGAGCACCCTTTTCGACCAGATCATGGCTCCAATGACAAGTCTCAGCTTGATGAGTTTCATCTCAGTGTGCCTGTGAGCATCTCAGCAGAGGTTTGCAGGCTTTGACTTGTCAATTGCTAAAGCTATCATTGTCAGGCAGCACAGACTATGCAGCAGATCTGAGCTAGCTGCGTTTGTTCCATGGGTTGCATACTACTGTACACATTTGAGCCAGACATCAGCAGCCCATTCTCATGAGTGGGTGGCAAAGCTTTGTCAACAGAGGCCAAAGGGAAAATACTGATATAATGTGGGAAGAGCTGGTGGCTCAGCTGTACTAAAATGAATCACCAGTTCAAGTTCAGTCCTTCATTTTCAAGCTGGCAGGGGCTATGAGTGCTGATAAGGCAACTGGTGCTGGTGCAAACGTGCCTTATTTCAGTGTGTCTCAGCTGCTGTGCATTGTGAGGTACATCCAACTTCCTGTGACTGGATTGATGATTCAGTATGAGAGTTTTGTGGGTTATGATGAAAGGGGAAGTCCAAGGCTGTGCGAAAAAGAGGAGGAATCTTCATTTTTGGAGAGGGGCAGGGAGGACAGATTTTGAGAAGTGGTAATAGAAAATAGAAGGAAAAAACATATTTTGCTGTGGCAAAATGTTGCTCTTCACTGCTCTTCATTTGTGAGCTTTCATTTGAGAAGAAATTTTGACATGGGATTTGCAAAGGGGCTTACATATAGATTGTGCTTTTACAAAATATATTCTGTTGTTGACAAGCTTTTTATTTCATCTGATAAAATGAAGCAAATTTCAGGCTGTAATAAGCCAAATCCAGCATAAGAACAGGTCACTGCAGCTGCTAAAACTTGGCCATGTGTATCCACAGAGTCACGAGCTAGTGTTTTAAAAAATGCATATTATGTGGTTTTCTTTTATCTTGAAAATTGACAGGATAATAAAGATATCAAGCATTTTTCTAAAGTAATTGTTAAAGATTAAATCTCACAGTGGCAGTTAGGTATTCCATACTTAGCTAGAGAAGCATATATATCTTTATGTATTGACTCTTAAAAGAACCTTTTTACAGTTTAACAATGGTTTTGGGATACTGGGTAGCGGGGTTTACATTTCAGCCCTCACGGTCACACCAAAGCAGAAACCAGCAGGAGGTTAGAGAGTTTACAGTGTTGCAAGTGCAGGCAGATAGTTTACAGCTGAGAGTTCTTTCTTGCAGTGAACATTTTATTTTCCTTAATTTAGAGATCATAAAATAGCATAGCAGATAAAACGTTTGGTGTGTATAAATGATTAAGTTAGAGGCTGCAGTGTGGGTCAGTCTGAAACATATGTACATAAAAGGCATGGTTGGTGGTAGGAGTAATCAGTTTTTCCTCTCTGATTCTGGTGGTCCTTACAAGCTTGCCTGGACATTTTGTGGGAGAGAAAAGAGCTCTGTTGATGTGGAGCTGCTAGAAGTGTGTCTCAGAGCTTTTCAGATCACCTAGAGCTGTCATTGCTAACAGGTTGTTATCATCAGCTCTCTCTTGTCTTTGATTTCCATCCTCTGCTTGTCCCTGCCAAAAACATCAACCTCACAGTCTCAGTTTGCTTGCAAAGCTACTAAGGTTTTGCTTGTTACTCCACCCCAGAATGGTTGCAGTGAAGCAAAGTTGTCAGTGCAAGTTGTTAGCTGGGTGTGCTTTATTTTAACCTGTTGATGTTAGAGAAGATTCAAATAATCCAGTAAAGCTTCCAACAGACCACCACTCATAGTTTAAGAAATCACATTTAAATGATTCATAAGCTATTGCCATGTTTTATCTTTTTCAGCAACAAGTACGTAGAACCGTTAGCATGGCTGCATATTCTATTGGGCAGCTGGTCTCTGAAATTTTGGGAGGCTGACTGTGCAGATGGACCCAGAGGAGATGGAACAGCTTCTGTGCCTAGAGGAGCAGCCAAACTTTTGATATCTGAAACCTCTCTGTCCCCACCATTAAATTTCTGTAGTTACTTCCAGAATCCAAAATTGAACACTCAGACTCTCCACTGCATAACTTCCTCCATTGAAAATCCAGTTGATACTGCAAAGTGTGTGTGTGTGTGTGTGCATGTGCACATGTGCTATGCACCTGAAAGACACATGTCTGTAAGAGAGACAGTTACAAGATTTGCCTTTGTAAAAGCAGTTGCCATTATCAGGAGAAATGAAGGATGCTGATTTTACAGCATTAAGCTATCCTGCTGTATGGAGGGAAAGAAACATGGCAGGAATCTGTGAAAAGCTGGAAAGTTTACAAAGGAATGGTCCCACAGCTTCTAGCAACAGCAGCTGTGCTGTGACATACAGACTGATGTACCAGTTGTCTGATCAATAGCTTTTACTTCTAGGACTATTATTTCTTGGCAGCCAACCTAATGTAATTACGTATGTTTTCCTGCAACAAGCAAACACTTTATGTGGTTGAGGAAACAGCTGCAGTACACTGAAGAGCTCATTTGCATAAATATGAAAGTATAGTCACAGAATTACAAAACTACATACTGTGTAGGGTTACATGTTAATGGCAAGGATTATGAATACCTATACAGATTATAAATACCTATAATGCCCTTTTATTTAAAATAAATTAATATTTAGCCATTTTGAACATTGAAAGACAGTTTGTCATCTGACTATTTAAAAGTGTGACTGTTTAGTCTACAAATAACTTTGAATATGACTCTGAACTGGAGATCTTTGCATCTTTCCTTATTTTCTATTTAGAGCCACTCTTCAGAGCTGGAGAGGCATGGGAGAACCTTCAGAAAGGATTGTCAAGCCAGATAAAATTTGCCTTATTTCTTTCAAACTAGGGTCCTTGTTTTTAAATTCCTAGATAACTTTATGAAGCAACCTACTCATGTATAAACTGCATAACACAGAAACTAAATGCCAGGTTGCAAGTAATCTGCAGGCTGTTAATACATGACCAGGGATATTTACTGAGTAGTTATCTGAACCACTTCCAGAAAAGACCTAGTGACAGCACAAGTGTTTGTGCAGATGTGTGTGAAAACAGATTTGGTGGAGCAAAACTTAAAAGGTTTGTTTCCATCCCTCATCTGCTTCCCTGTGTGACCGTACAAGTGCTTGTGCCATACAAGAGAGATGGTAATGCAAGGCTAAAACCATGGAGGATATGGAGACAGCATCAGCCTATACTGCCCTAAATTATATGTGGAATTACAACATCACACTGGGATGGTTGAGTTCCTCTCCCGTGCAGGAGCAGCTTGGCTCCAATGAAGAGGTTGCAGGTTAGGTGGTCTTTAGCCCAATGTTTTAAGAGTAACTTGGCACCAATTCTGGGTTACTGTTAAGACAAGGAGGCTGTAAACTGCACACATCTCTGCACTGGGGACAAAAATGTTTCAGAACAGAGCACTGTAGGCTGCTGGGGCTGACAATCATGAGATCAGCCCTCTCTGCTTATGCATCCAGAGCCGTGTGTGTTCACAGTGCAGTCAGCACAGTACAATGCTGACATAGTGAAATGGAACCAACTGAAGCTTTTGGTGCTGTCCCCATAGAAATGTGTTGGTTGGATTTCTTGTGTGGTTTTATGCAGATTTGATTGATGTTGCTGGTTTCAGCTGATGATTCAGTTGTGCAATTTGTTCAGCTCTTCATGAAGTAAGAACAGAAGAATGCTCCAAGTGTCATGACAGCATGACGAGATGAACTCTAACTCATCTACTAATGATATTTCAAAATATGTTGCCACATTTTCCTCCAGTTGTTCATTCTGCCCATCTGCTGGATGCTACATTTCTTGCCGGCAGCAGAAAAATTGGCCTCAGTGCCTAGAGGGTGATGGTTTTTTTCTGAGTTCTTTTTTGCTGACAGTTTTAAATTGTATTTAGACTTGGCGCTGAAGAAGCTCAGGAGCATGAACGTGATCTGTTGAATGATACTGCAGTTCTGAGAGCTTGCTGATCTCAAAGAGGAAGCCCTACTTCTGCCCCTGCCTCTTGGTTTCATCCTTTTCCTTCCACCAACCTTTGTGAACAGATCTAACATTAACCAGAAATAAAATTACCAGTGTTTTTGCCAAAGCAGCATAGGTTCAGCGGCTGGAGAGCACAGTGAGAAGCAGGGGAAGAAGGAGGAAGCGGGAGGGTACCAGCCCTCCTGTGGGTGAGTTGTCAAACTAGCTTATTCAGGTTACTGATTCTGCAACATGACCCCACTGTCACCTCCAGCAAGAAGATGGTAACCCGAATCTGGAGGGAGGAATTCTCTAAAGCTCTTGGAGCCATCTTTAGCTTTTCTGACAGCAGATTGTTGTAGCTATTGACTGATTCGTTTGCATTGGCACTTTGGGCCTTGACGAGATAAACTCTTACCAGTCAGCTAATACATTCTTGTTAACCTTGGGAAGAAGGCATTGGATCTCACAGGAGTACACGCTCCATTTTGGGCAGGGCAAAATGGATCACAGGAATTCTGCTTCTGCAGGAAGAGAACAGTAGCAAGAAAATGGTGTGCTTTGGGGCTGAGGTGGTTAGTCTGTGTTTCCATGCTAGCTAGCACACTGGATGTGTGTCTGAGGATGCTGTTGTCAAGAGCTTGCAGACACAGATGAGTTCTGTGGGCCACCTGAAGTGCTGGGATGCAAGCTGCTTTGATTTGGAAGGTGTCTAGATGTGTTAAGGTGGACGTGCAAGACTGAGAAAACGGAGTCTAACTTTGTGGGGCGGCCTGTGAGGTGGCTGATGAGCCCATTCCATGAGGTGTGTTTGAGAAGCTTGTCAGTAATCTCCATAAAGTGTTATACATAGTCACCATAAAAGACAATGTGAAAATGTGGTGATGAGACGCAGCTGAAAGGAGAGACGGGAAGGAGCTCAGAACATACTTCATGTGAGCTGCCAATTGCCATGAAAGGGCAGGGTACACGAGTATAGGTTTGATGGTAAAGCACTTGTATAATGAAAGCTCCCACTTTCTGTTTCAGAACAGCTGAAGAGACTCTTCTGGCTTTGCATCTGAACCTGAACAAATGATGGTGATAGGCTGACAAAAAGATAAATAATTTCTTGGGTCAGTTTTTTTGTTTTCATTTGAAAATTGTAAATGTTTGATAACACAACCTGCTTTTCTTATGACACTGCAAATATAAAGGGATTACAATTGTGCTTAATCCCACTGAAGTAAATGAGTTTTTAATACTGAGATTTGATGGGAGTAAAGTCAGGCTTCTAGCGAAATTCAAAGAGACTAAAATACTAGCAGTGGTGGAAAAGTAGTTGGATGAAGCCAATCTTTCTGCTGAGGGTGAATGTGAGAGGCTGAACAGTGTAAGAAGTGCTGATAGGAAGATGTCATCAGGGCAATAAAGAAAATATTTGAATACAACGCTTACAGACCATGAATCTTGAGCAGTGAAGGTATTCCTGACTCATGCTAATTTTTGCAAGTTTAGTTTGGAAGTTAGAGGTGAGTTGTGTAGTTATCAAAGTCTTGCATTTATTAGCAAACTGATTTATTTGTATTTTAAAAGCCTTTTAAACACATGCTTAGGGAAAATGCTTTCTTTGGAGGCAAAACTGGCTTAGGACATTCATAGAATGCCTGTCCTGTCTAATTTCCTTCTCTGAGCACAGAAACTGTACAGTTGCAACACCATAACGAAAGGTGTCGGAATGCATGGGCTGGGGGGATTAGGAACTTTTTAAACTGGCTTTGCTACTAAGAACGGGTAAGGGTGCAGATCCACATCAGCTTAAGTTCATCGGTTCTGGGGCACGCCCTCCCATCCATATATTTCTTACCTCTTTCTTTGTGCCAGCAAGTGATGCATAGAAAGCTGATTAATCTAAAACTTCCTGTGGGGAAAAAAAAAAACAAAAAAAAAGAGCTTAAAGTGTGATGGAGATGCTCCTTTATTAGCATGCAAATATATGATGAGCAAATTTGTTTTCTCAGAACAGTGGTGATACCTCTGAAACTGCAGTCTGGTGAGACAATCAATGGAGCTTCTGACTATTTCCTTGGATCCAAACTGACTTTTTCTTATCATGTGAATTACTGATCCAGTGTGAACTCGATCTGCTGGTACAAATTTCTTAAAATATTGACCAGTCAGCTCTCCACTGGCAGGCTTCGGGCTAGATCAGATGCCACCTCTCTTTCCCCACACTGCATGAAGCTGGTCCGAAAGCTTAAAAACTTACAAACTCTTGTCATGTATCAGTTTGGCAGATGTAGACCCATGTGCCAGCATGCGATCCAGGGCAGACTTGTCCTGGTGGTAATGAGGGAAGGCACGGAGCTGGTGCCAGTTTATCCAGGAAGAAAGGCAGGAACTGCTGTTCGCATGGCAGGAAGCCTCTTCCTCCACTGGCTGTGTCCGCAGAGACTCGTGGTGGAGATGCAGCACAGACCAGCAGCAGGAGTTTCTCCCCTGACCCTGCCTGCACAGGTACTGCAGCTTGCATCGCACAGGGGCTTTTCCTGGCAGGCTGCAAGTGCCAGGGTCCTGGCTCGGCTGTAGCCCCGTGCAAATGCAGCATGAGGCCATGGCTAGACAATCACTGCAAAAACAGATGTTGCAATCGAGGCTTACAACCTCCGTGTTTTAAAAGTGCTGTTTGCATGGCTCAAACTGATTAAAGATGCCTGCTCTCAGCTTACCTGTATTCACACTGCCCACAGAGCCATGTCAGGGAGGGGAGAGTGTGTTGTAGGGTTTATATTTGTGTCTTTAACGTTGGCAGGAAGCATGTACAAAGCTTCCTGATCCTTATATGCTTGCCTTGATATTGGGTGCCTTCAGGACTTGATAAAATTTCAGAGTGAAAAGGTTTCCTTGAACTTTGCTGTCTTTTTCTTGGATGGTGAACTCGGAGAAGTGCTTCTGTGAATGACCTGCTTGCATCTCTCAGTGTGATTTTCAGGGTTGAGAAGGGTTAGTGGATAATGAAAATTCTTGGTTTAGAATGGCAAGCTACTCGAATGAGTTGGAAACCTGCAGAAAGGTCCAGTTTTGGTTTGGGGCAGAACCAGATAGACTGGAACCAGTAGGTATTTATAATAAGCTAAAAGGAACTATTCTTGGAAAGTAAGAGACCAATAAAAAGATGTAGAATTAAAGAAAAGATAACAAGTGGTAAATATGAGAAATGTGAGTTCAAATTGTATGTATGGAAGGTATATGAAATAGCGGTACTTAATGCCAATAAGTTAGTGTGGACAAATCAAATGTACATATAATGAGAAAAGATGAATGAAGTAATAGCAATTCTCTTGTTGCTCAAAAAGGGGAGCAGAAATCTGTATATGTATTCAAAGAGCATTAATCTATTGAATATGCCTCCAGGGTACTCTTACAGCTCTTACAAGCTGCAGAAAAGTGTATCTGGCTTCAAAAGAGGATGGTTGTGCTTTTCAGATGATCTTGCTGAGACGAATAAACAAATAGGGCCAGGAATATGGAAATGATAGGTTGGTAGGGTCTTTTTGGAATTTAAACAAGTGCGTTACTCAGTATGGAAGGATTGTCTGAGAACTGATGGAACCCTGCGGACTTCCTATAAAGACTGGATGGCGAAGGAGTGATAACGTATGTGAGAACTGAAGCTGAAAAGGCATGCCAGTTAAAAGTGAGGCTGGAAATGCAACAGGATTGTGTCTTGTTCTCCAAGTTGTTTGAAATTCTCAGGCATAAGCTTCTTAACACTTGCTGGAAGAAGACATGCTAAAGATTACCAGCCTGAAGGTATTAGGGTATGCAAGGCATTAGGAATGGTAATTACCATGACCTCATACATAAATAATCATTTAATAACACAGCTGATTTCTGGAGCCTTAACAGTGTGCTGTCAGTGTAGAAAATACAAGAAGAAAATTTCTTGAAGCAGGAAATGCCTTCAGTCTAAGAACATGTAAAGGAAGGAATGTCTTAAAAACAAAAAAGCAAATGTTATCATGTTCCATAAAAAGGCAGTGAAGTTGAGCAAGAAATGCTGAACCTGTAGGCAGGTTTTCAGGTTTTGCCAATGTGAAATGCTAATTGTAAGCTCCTAAACAGAGCAGGCCAGGGTTTTGATGATACTGGAAAATACCAGCTCCCACTAGATCAGTACATTTTTGGTACCTTTTCAGGTCAGGTGATTTCTAATTAGGCTCCTAAATATGAACATAAAATGCTAATTTTAGACATATTTGTGTTTGAAAAGTGGGACTTTATCCATACAATTATTTAAAATGTCTGTTTTGTTATCTTGTTTATTACTCTGTTGTCTGAAATCTCATCAGTTTTTGGTTAGCATCAATTCTGGCAGTGTTTCCAGCACCAACTATAAACTGTACATCTCTGTGGTGTAAGGTGTGTAATAACTGGTAATCCACTATGCAGTTTGACAATAATTATTCATAGCTTTACCATTTGCAACTTGATAGCCTATTTTAACAATATTATTAAAAATGTTCTCAAATAAACAATTCTGTAACTAAGCAATCATGATGAATTTACATCATGTGTGATAAGTACCTTTAATTTTTAATTTAAATGTAACTCCAGTTGGAGTACCTCTAAAATCATTAATGGAAAGACAATGAAAAGTCATGAATGCCATTAATTATGAGTAGGAGATTATTTTTAGTCTGTTCCCCACTATCATAGAAGACTTGCACTTAAAAAAAGCTGGTTTTGAGAATGGATGCTAGATCCTTGGTGCAGATTTCTACAGGCTGCTTTAAAGCAGCAGTGTATATTCAGTTAAGATAAGAATTTAATGGAAAACTTTAGCACTTGATTAAAATATGTAATTTTGATTTTTAATTTATAAATTTTCTCAGTTACATAGGATGCAGTTGACGAAAGAGTTAGACAATGGAGTATTGAGTACAACAGAAGTTTACATGCCTGCACTAAAATTTTTCATCTTTTCTCACCCAACGTTTAAGAAATGTCTTTTCTGAGGGCAGTACTAAGCCAGAAATGAATTATCCAAAGATGTGGGTTTGTTTATGGGGAGAGTTGCTTTTGTTTTTTAAAGAAAAGACAAGGTATGCATAAACACATTCTCACACTACCTTGTGAACAGTTGCAAGTGAATGAATTAAGGTAGTTAGATACAGAATTATGTAATTTGTGCCATATCTAGTAACAATAATTTCAGAATTTGTTTCCATTACCTTTTGCTGTCTTTTGACTCTTACTTGTTACTGAGGGACCACCAGGAAAGTTGGTGACTATTCTGTTCAATTAATTTTGTTTCAGAGCTCAAACCATTAATGTCTGCTTAACATTGTACGTGAATTCCCCACAGTTTCCTTGCGGGATAGTAAGCTTTTCGAAGAGCTTACATTGTGCTACTGTTTTATAGGAGCCTTTTTTTTTCCTGAGGACACTATTTTGTATGTTGAAATGTGACTTCTTTATAGTTTCCATTGTTCACTGAATTTTCCAATTAGTGTCCACATCAGCTGAAGTCTGTGAGAATTCTCTGTGAATTACAATGTCATGTTGAACTCCAGCAGTTATGAAGGTGCTGTGTCAGAAGACACAAAGCATTTTTCCCAAGTATACATCTGCAGTTGCATTTATTTTAAAACTTGAAATAAAACTTGAAATTGAGGTTTTCTTAGGGCTTTTTTCTAATTGGTGTTTTTCAATCTCCTCTCTTTTTATTTGAGGATCAATAATATGTATTGTGCCCAGAAGGTACATTTGTTTGTGTTACAGAACATCTCATGAGCCATCATTTCCAAGCTGCTGGACTGCAAGCCAAGCTGAGTAGATTCTCTAGTTTTCTTTTTAAATGTCACTGACTTCATTTCAGGTTTGTTTTTTTTTTTTAATCTAGTATCTTGACAAATAGGTTTCTCTTTGTAAGTGTCTCTTCATTCATTTAATATTTCAGTATAACATAATTTTCCACGTAACAATCAAAGGGCTATACTCTTTTCACTCCTTCTAGATAGAGAACTCCTGTAATAGGATTTGGGGTATTAGAATGTAGGCTGTTGAAATAAATGACTGAAGGGGCTGGATGACTTTGCATGTGGTCAGTGGCTTGTGAGTGACTCCAAAAATGATTGCATCTGATCGTTGCTTCAACTCCCATTGGCTTGATGGACACTGGGTCAGAGTCTGCATAAAGAAGCAGGTCTCTACACTCCTTCAAGACGACAGGACCACCATTGTAATCATCCAGTAGAAAGTGGGCAGTTGGATAGTCCTCATAGTCCTCAGTACCTAAGTGACAGCTAGAAGACCTTGAGGTGAGGAAGACAGCTTTGTCTGATTGCATGTGAGCCTTCCACTCCAGGATAACTGACACACCTAAAAGGAGTACAGAGGGGTCTGTAAAGGGGGCCATTAGCAGTAATTCTCTGTTATTCCTGCAGTCCAGTTTAGATGAGTCATGCCAAATAGTTCCCAAAGCAGATGCTGCGTTCAGATGTCTCATCTTTCTCTTCAGATGCATATCATGGTCATGCAAGTGGTCTTTGTCCTCTATGGTCTTCTCAGGTTGAGGTTTCCATTTGATTTCCGGAGGCTGTTCCTCTGGGCTGGACATGACATTTGTGAATCCATTAGCTTATTCTACCCTGACTCAGGGATTGTATACTTCTTTTCATCCCATTATGTTCATAGTTACACTGAAATCTTCATCCTGTGCTTCACTAGGGCAGCAATGGATCAGAGGCAACCTACAAGTAGCAGATAGCAGCAGAGGGAGTTCCGGCTCCCTTTAGAAAAGCCCAGAAGGCCTCCTCCTTCTTCTTCAATAGAGCTTCACCTACACTGGGTGTCAGACACAATACAAGAACTCTTTAAATGGTGTTTGAGGATGGTTACTACTAAGTCAGTCACTGCTATCATTTAATCAGTCTCTAAAGTCATGAATGAGACTACTGATGTCAATAATAGATCATTCATTCACTTCAGAAGTACTCAATCAATTTTGTGGGTATTTAGCTTGCAGAGGTGAAAAAGCTAAATCAGTCTTCAAATACATAACTACAGAGTGTTAACCGGGATTCTAACTAGGATCCTTTGTTTTATCTTGTATTAGTAATTGATTACAGGGAAAAATTTATAGCATTCTTTACTCCAATCCAAATTCTTCTCAGTTAGATACAGCCATATGATTTGACAAAACTGGGAGGGGAAGGGAAGAGGGATAAGTGATACAGGTGGGAAACTCCAGCAGCTGATTTGCTTCTGCCAGGTTTGTGTTCTTTCAGCT
>VYZV01021144.1:11744-21981 GCA_013401275.1 Pandion haliaetus
TTCATGTATGTTGTTTTGTTACACAGCTGCAACATCCCAGAATAAACTACCCTAGCTAGAGACAGACTGTATGGACCAAGGAGACCTTTATCTCTGAATCGGTGCTTACAAGCAGCAAGACTCTGTAAAATCCCACCTTTGCACTTTGCCTGGGGAAAGGCATAAGGTTAAAAGCCAAACCTGTGTGTTACTTTCCTGTAGTGAATATACTTCTTTTCTGATAAAGGTAACAGGCAAGACGTTCCCTCTCCCCCCACACACACACACCTTCCCTCCCCCCGCCCNACACACCATTTCTTCTGCACTACGCATTACAAGTGGGGGAGATTTCTTGAAACAGGGGCCTCCTGCTTAATGCACTAAGGATTCATTCAGGCCAAAAATGCCTGTAGCATATGGGGAAGGAAAGGGCCAGCAGTGAGCAAGCTTGGACAGATGTGCTATAGAGGGAGAGTGGTGTTAGTAGGGGTGGAGAAAGCTACCCCCCCGCCCCCCAGCCGTTTTGGAGGGTGGCCAATCAGGAGAAATGGACCCTTTTTAGGACCCCAACAGTTAGGGAGAGCCCCTGAGGCATTTTTGGCTGGGAGGTTGTGCGCACACACACACGGAACAGTTCAGCAGCAGTCCAATCCCCAGTGACATGGAGATTTTTCTTAATTCAGAGCATATTTCAGGCTTCAGTTTAAGGGGGGGTAAAAAGAAAACAAAACACCACCAAAAACCAACCCATAAACCATAAAGAATCTATTGAAACAATTGTAAGGGGAAAAAATAGAATGTGGCTGCAGCTGAAGTTGTTAGGGAGGAGATGTAGGGGAGAGATGAAAAATAAAAGAAACAATTACCATTTTCCTCACTGGCCACTGATCAGCCAGGCAAAATACAGACCTCTGCAGGCACTTCCCAAAAAAACAGAGAGGTGTCTCCCCAAGAAACATTGCTGTCCTCAGCTGAGCTTGTGGTTGAACTGGGCTTTGTGACAGATGCAGCTCTGCTCATTCAGTCTTATTTGCATGGCAGCATCTCTTGTGTTTCTCAGTGTTGTTTTTCAAACAGAAGCTTAAAGCTGGTGTTCAGTAGTTTATCTTCTTGTTTGTTTGTTCTTACTGAGCACCTTCACTTGGGGGTCTCAAAGCATATTCGAACCAAGAGGCTCACAAGCTTTCTGGTGAAGCAAGGCCATCTGATGAGACTCAGATGCAGAAACAGCATAGATGCAGAAACAGCCTCTTAAAAGTGTTCAAGTGATTTTTTTAAAGGATGCCTGGCAGGACTGGGAATGGCACCTAGATAACGACAAACCTCCTGTGTAGAATCTCTCTGCAGTGTGATCTTTTCTGACAACATTTTTTTTGTTTTGTTTGCAATTAGGAATTATGTGCCTAGACGCTGACATCCTACACAAAGAGCAGTTGAGTTGGTCCCTGCCCCAAATACCTTCTAGTCTTTGCTTTCAGGCACAATTTTCCTCTAAAAGCAATTTTGATGCACAAGACTCTTAGCACAGCTTGTTAATTCCTGCCAAGGACCTGCAGTGCAGGATGCGGCAACTCAGTTAACATGTTTTTTGACCAAATTGCCTCAGTTTCTGCATGGGCCCACAGCTGATACAAAGTGCTGAGAAATTATGACTATTTTTGTTGTTTGGGTGTTTTTATTTATTTATTTTAAAACCTGCAGTTCATTTTGGCATACTGAGCTGGATTTACTTAAAATTGTACCTGAGCAATTATGATGTTAAAAAACTTACTCCCAACTTACCGCAGTACAGGGAGGTGAAAAAACAGGGGACTTGCATGTGTCTCACAAAGGGTTCTTTGGCATCAGACCAACAGGAGCAATTGGCATTTGGAGGGAAAAGATGCATGTGCACATTAGGAGGCAGCATCTGGTCCTAGGGCCACATGTTCAAATGCTGGCCTTCAGTCTGCTGCCACAAAAGAGAAATGCTGCCTCTGCGCTGTCATTCTGCATGTGGCATTGGGTCTCTGTGGGCAATGGTGTTTGGGGTGAGCGAGGTGTCTGTTTGTGACATTTAGGTGTGCTAGCCCAGATTTTTAGTTGTTTGTCAAATAAGTCAAGAAGAAAGCAAGCAGGCAAACAAAGTCCAATTTCGGAAGGGAACTGGGCACCTGAGATATTTCTGTCACGCTGGTTTTTAAATGTTCCTTATGCACTTAAAAGCTTAAGGGACTGCATAAGTGATTCTTTGCTGTCTGGGCTCTAATTCCAATTCAAATCAGTGAGAAATTAATAGGAGTTAGATGCCTGGAAATTGCTCTCCTATTGAGGACTTGAAACGGCGGGTGGAGTAATGCTTGTGTGTCTTTGACAATGAAACAGCACTTTGTCACCCAACATTAATTGTCCCATCAGCCCTGCAGCTCTGTTCCAAGGAGTTCCTGTTAGGGTTATTTCTGACCATGTTTTACTGCTTTGCTGTTCCAGGTCTCTATCTAGTGCTCACCAGAATTGTCCAAGGCAGATAGGAAGACTTTGAACTAAAAGCAGTAGCAGCAATTTCCTTGGCTTTAGTGGCAGCCTTTGGGGAATCTAGTATCGGTTGTTTCATCTGCAGTTAAACTTTGGATCCGATGCCCCTGATTTAGGAATCTAGATTCAGCTTTGTATCACCTGAGGCAATAAAATGCCTGGCAGCCTTGAAGACTAATTATTGAGATTAAAAGGAGACAATGTGGCTTGCTGCCTTTTCCAGGGGTTGCAAGACATTCAACCTCAAAACAAAATGTCATTTATTACCAGTGTCTCTCTAGTGAATTTGGAAATCTTGAACGCAAGACAGAAAGAAACCAAAGATCAAGGACAGGGGACGTCTCTTCTTTGTCCCTTACTTGATATTAAAGAATGAGTTGTTAATTTTTATACTCTGCATTTCCTCACACCGTTGGACATATTATGCTTCTTTGTGTAACTCCCTTTGGACCAAATTTGGATTACCTGCCAGAACTCCTCAGTTTAGATTTAACTCTGTGTTGTATTTGTAGTATTATGCTGAACTCTAACTCTTGTTTTGCTTCAGCCCTACCTTCCACTCAGGCACAGAAATCCTGATCATAAGGTGAGCAGGGCTGCAAGCTGAATCCATCTGGGTGATGTTGCTGGATAGAAGGGTTGAACCTGTGCTGCATGTAGTGGGGAAAAGAGCAAATTAGAAACATGTGCCAGCATCTTTTAATCCTATCCCCTTGTGCCTGCGTGACGTTGTTGTGCGGTGTGGCCATCCTCACCCAAGGAGCTCAGTGTGACCTAACTGTAGTAGAGACCAGTTTGTAAGGAAATGGTGCTTCTCCTCTTTGTCAGTCTGCAGCTTGTGCTCCAGACCCACACTGCCTTCCACGGGGATAAAAGCTGAACACATCTCTGCTGCCAGCCCAGCTCCTCGGCTCTCGGAGGCTGTGGTTACAGTGCTCTGTACAAGAGTATCTCCATTTTCTTGGCCAGATATCTATGTGGGTAACTCCATACTTCCTTGCTAAATTCCTTTTGGAGTTTTATTTTAATTTGCGTCTGTTCCTTGTGTGATATAAAGTTTTACTTTGTCTGGACTAGCACTTGCTGTAAATGCATTTTTTTCCCCAATCATGGTAAAAGCCTGAGTCTGGAAAGTGAGAGCTTTTGGGAAGGGGTTGCAGAATGTTACCTTTTCTTCAGTGCTCTAATTTTCATTCACTGTCAGGGAAGGGGATGGTGAGTAGACTAAATAGGCCCAAAGGAGTTTAGAAAACACAAAAGGATTTAAAAAGCCAGTGCCTTAGCAGGTTAAGGGATGAATTTGGGATCCTCTGGGTATCCACATATCTGGATATGCTGGTGAAATCAAAGAACTGTAAGTTCAAGTGAGTGTTTACAGGCTCCCAAATTTGGTTAATTTATGACTTGTTTAATATGTTTTTACAAATGTTTGCTGTACTCAAGTAGTGATGGTGCTTTATTTGGTCAGTAAAATTCCATCCTGCAGTACGCAAAGACCTGAATGTCACAAGGATGCTCTGTGTCTAAGGAAAAATACTCACTCTCATTTTAAACAGATATTCCAAATTCTTCTTCTTTTTTTAATAGAAACTTAAATAGAGACTTTCCAATTCCCACTAACATTAAGGGATATTTCTGTTTTTTCTGTTTTCCATTCTTCCTCTTTTCCGTTTTGTTTTTCTTTTTTTTTTTTTTTTCTCTTCACCCTCTTTCTTTAGCATAACAAGATTGGAAATTGGTGCTGGCTTGAGGCCGTAGCTGCATGTATGAAGCCATTTAAAGTTATTGCTCTCTACTCCCTCTGGGCCAGTAGGAAGTTCAGCTGTGATCACAGAGGAAAAAAATCACCCCAAAATGCTAGAAATAATAATAATAATAAAAAAAATCAGAAGAATATGGAGTTGCTTTTATGTACTCTGAGTTTTGGGCGAAAAGATTTGTGAAAGCAGCTAGAAATACTGAAAAGCAGCTTTTTGCGCTGAGGTGCTGGGATTGCTCTGGTGAGATTTGTGGTCATGGCCAGAAGGGAGAGTCTGTTTTACTTCGGACTGAGTTTGGGCTTCTGGCCTCTGACTTTTACATAGGAATAGTCAGGAATCGTCCTACTGAAGCTGGTGGGGTTCAGCTGCTGTGCAGTTGGAGTGAAGGAAAGCTCTGAGCATCTGGGCAGGTGGGAAAGGATTTGCAGCTTCATTCCTATTCTAGTTCTGAATTTTGCAAATCACCTTATGCAAGAATCTGACCTGAAGCAAGACATTTATTATAGCAGCATGGCTTGGACTAGGATTTGGGAAGGTGGATGTAAGGTTGGTTAGTATGGGCTAGAATTTTAGTGAAAGAACCTGCCACCTTAGAAAATATCCTCTCTTGTAAATAGAAGACTTTTTGGCTGCAGACAGATTGCTGAAGAACTGGACTGTACATGTTCACACAGATAATCTTTTTGCATGTACAAGTTGGTGGCTTTTCCAAACAGTTTGTGCACGCATCTGTGAAAGCATCTGGCTTGGTCTAGTGAGTATGAAAAAAGCAGATCCTGGCTTTTATGAGTGAATGGGCACCCCTAAGCCCTCACCCTCTTTTTTTGCCTGAAGCTGAATGACCTGGTTCTGTGAAATCTATTCCCACAAGCTTTCTTTTCACTTTTGTACAGCAGTAGCTGCTGAGCAATATTTGGGCTAGTTCCTCTTGGAATATGAGTGGAGTTCTTGTCTTTGCAGACAAAAGAAGTTTTCTAGGAGGGAATGAAGGAAAACCTCAAGCATATTTGCTTTCAGTGAAAAGGTGAAGGAGTTTTCAGAGTCCCTGTATGAAGAGGGAGGGATGTTGCTTAATGGATTTAGACATTCTCCCAGCAGCAAATAAACAAACCATGTCCCAGATCCATGAAACAGGTTGTGGTGCAGGGCAACGATGAAGCTTTTAAAGAAATGAGTCACCAGAATGCTCTGGGTCCTTGTGATGTTTTTTGACTTGTAGTAGCTCTGGACTTTTATTGCTTTGAAAATTTCAAATTTCCACTCAATTCTAAAATTATTAAATCTAGTCTTTGATGGAGCTATGTTCCTACTTGCTATCACCTATCCAAAAGGCTCCACAGTTGAAAAGCAGCTCAGGACAATATGTGATGATTTGGTATTACTTTGGTGTTATTTACATCACAGAACTTCCATAGATTCTGACCTTGTTGACAATCTCATTCTTGATGCTATGCACATGAAGTCGATGTTCCTTCTTGTCCCCCCAAATTTACAGTCAGTATAGGTGAGACAAAGAGAGTCTTACATCACATCCTTGGTTAACAGCAAATTCAGAGTGTTCTACTTTAAGACCACTTACCCTATAGCTCAATTCAATGTCATGTCCATTTCTCAGACTATTTTAAATGAACACAGGCCCTCTCTTCACTGAACAGAGATTTTGCCATAAATTTTAAAGTTTAGGAGAATTCTTTAAATTTCCACCCTTGGGTTTCCCCGTTTCTCCCGTGGTCATCAGTTGGCAGATCCTACGTAAGAAACCCCTTGCTCTCCTGTTTGTCATGAAGGGTTAAAAAATAAATAGCAGCATGTGTTCTGGGGTGCCAAACTTTTTCTTCTGCTCTGTCTTCTTTTGATTTAAAAGCTTTGTTTATCTCTCTGTAAAGTCACTGGCAGGCCGTAAAGAGATATATTGCCTTGGTGCAGACAGCACAGACTCCACTCCTGGGAAAGCAATGGACTGTGAAGTTGAGTGTGTGCGTGTGTGGGCCTGCTCATAATTCAGGAAGGGTTCTCTTTTGGGGAGCTCCCAATGGATGCTGCCTGCAGCCGCTTGTGGCTCCTTATAGGAGAAGCATGCATGTATCCACGAGGGTTGGTCAGGCTTACTGCTTTTGATGTTCTCATAAAGCCATCACTCCAAAGCTTGGAATCACAAGGCTATTGAACTCAGTCATAATAGAGTGGATAAAGTACTCCCAATGGTTTTATTTGATTTTTTTTTGTTTTATTTTATTTTTTGATAGAGAAATAATGTCATGTCAGAGCCCAGCTTGGTTGGGCACTCCCTGTTTGGCCAGCATTGAGTAGTGAGAGTCAACATCAGTATTACTGCTTTGCTTCACAGACACTGCCATCAGCTGAACCTGCGAGTGTACATACCTTTACAGGAGCTGTACTCTGTTAGTGTTTGCAAACTGTATGTTCCCCCTGCACATCCCCAGCTGCTCCCATGGGTGCTTCTGCAAGTGTGGGGGAGCAGTGCTTTTGGCTGTGATGCAAAGTAGGGCGTTTTAGTAGGAGAGGTGGAATAGGTGAATTATTTCTGTCTGGCATTTAGACTGCAGAAACTGCTTATTTAGCTGAGCATAAGACGCTTGGGTTTAATCTTCAATGGAATTGACTTGTAAGGTCCTTTTTGCTTATCACTAGAGGAGGAATCTACTGAAAAAGAGGTCAGAGCACAAAACACAGCTGAACCATTGCCAAGAGAAAGGTTATTGATTCACTACAAGAGGAGATAGGAAGCTGCCTCTTTCCTCTTTTAAGAGCAAGTCATGCTTTGTGGGAATTCCCTACCTGGAATCACGGATTTCCAAAGATCTGAGTCTAAGTCTTGAGGAAGGGAGTTGGGAAGAAGCAGACCACTCTCATGGAGAGTTTCCTCCACGCAGAGGAGAACGGCAGATCATTAACATGAGAACGGCAGATCATTTCAATCGCACTGCCCTTCTCAATACATTAAGTGACATATAGCCTAGAGGAGGCCCCTGAAGATTAATGTTTTCCACAGATTCAGTTTATCTTTGGAAACTCTACCAGCATATGTTGAACATGGGCTCAGAGCCTGACGCCTCCTCATCTCTGGCAGGCCATACCCGCCCTGTTTTTCCTTGTGCCTGACACAAAAGGGGTTCCAGGCTCCCTGCCTCTTCTGCAGCTCTGGGTCGCTGTACTGAAAAGGCTGTTAATCACAGACTCTGCGTAAGCTTGTTTGCCTGGGGAGAAATCACTAGTACTTTTTTTACAGTGAGGATAAATCTGAGAATTGCCTGAAAATCTGCAGGAAATTACTTTTCAAGTGACCGATGATATGACCTCTAATTTCCTAATGATCTAGGAAGAGTTCAAGCCCAAGTGCTTGTATATGCAGAATGCCAAATTTATATATACAAAGCATCATAATTACTGTCATGGAGATTTACAGCGCTTTACAGCGCTTTACAAATCATTAATAATCATAATAATAATATTTACCATAACTCTTTCTGGCAGATTAATTGCAATTCTCTTTGACCATCCTCAAACTACTTTTCTTACAACATCTTTTCCATTGGCATGAAAATGAAGTACACAAACCATAATTTATTGACATAAAGGGTGGCTTTATTTGCATGTGTTTATTTGAGACAAAACCAGATATTTGCTATTGAAGCGAAGGCTAAAGCATCAATGAACCTGCAGATAAAGAGTGCTGCGTGTTGCTACATTTCAATATGGCATTAGCAGATGACGTGCTTTTATGTGGTTGTGACAGACAGGTGTGATTCTTACTGCTCAGTTAAGGTACCATTTGCAGTAATAAGTGTATAAAAGACATAACATAGTCGTTTGCATGAGAATCTTTTAGGTCTTTTATGCCCGTTTTGGGGTGGAATATCTACAGATGATAAATGTCAGGTTTAGGCTACACTGACTGGTGTGTAAGTAATGGACTGAGGTGATAGAATTTTCTCATTGTTCTAAATACCGTGAAAATTACGAGATTTGGAGAAAGGAAAAAAGTAAGAAAATGTATTCCCATTTCCTGTGCTTTCCCACGCCTCAATATACAAAGTTTGCAAGCAATTTCAGATGGGATAGAAAATAAATGTCAGCATGTAATGGTATTTTTTAGTTTGAAATTTTTAATGTTAGTATGTTTTCTTATGTTTCCTGATATTTTTGTAAGATAAAAGTCTTCATAAGCTATTTTATTGTAGCAGTTTCACAGCATGTACTATTCCTGCCAATGCCATGGGTATTGTTTCTCTCTTATGAATTATTCTATATATGTCTGATTTTATCCATTACTAGAAAACTGGTATTAATAGACCTTTATCCTATGGCAGATTGATTAATTTGAAAAGGCAGTCAAATTATTGTTTATGCTTTTTGACATTGTTCTGTTATCTATTAAAAAAAAAAAAAAGTCAGGCAATATTAACATTTTAGTTTCATGCTTCTCTTTGTTTAATCATCCAAAACATATTTTGGGTGTAAAATGATCATCCCACTTGCTGTAGTAGCACAGCTGTGGGGTAGAAGATGTCATCTGCTTAATTGTTTACAATACTATCCACTGGTTGATGGTTAAATAAAGTCTGGCTCGAAGATGTACCAACCACTCACATCTCTGGTTGAACTCACTGGGAGCTGCGAGTAGCATGCGTGAGTCTAAGTTGCAAAAACATGTAACCTCATACTGAAATACTGCTTCAAATATACAGTAATTTAATCATTTGTCAGATCACACAACCTTTACCTGCATTCAGTGTTGCAGCATAGAATCTCTACTGAGGTACAACAACCTGGACATTAGGAAAACTTCCACAGGGTGACAGAGAGAAGTCTTAGACACCCCTAACCTCAGCTCTGTCTCATCAGACTTTCATCTCTGTGAGACAATTACAAAAGCTCATGTATTGTAATGCAAAACGTTGAACTATTAGTGCCTGCTGACATGAAGAAAAATGGTAATAGTATTTCTCTCCCACCTGCCTGTCCTTCCATTTAATTTTATAGTGGGTGTTTCATAATTTTTTTAAGTTTCCAAAAAAAGACTTAAAGAATATTTTCTAAATGAAAGCATCAAGCAAGCTGAATGTAGGAAGTTGCCGCCAATTCCAATTCTGCCTTTAATGCTTTTAAAACAATTACAAATTTACAGGCACACTCGTACCAAAGCTGTGGGCCAATGGCTATCAGAACTAAAGACATGTTTTAGAATATATATGTATAAAGGGGGTCTGGTGATTCACATAATTTGATGCCTGGAGACAGAATACATTTATGTGATGTTCTTTAATGTATTTCTAATTTATATGATGTTCCTTGGTCTAATCTGTTGCTTCCTAGTTCTGTGTCCGGCAATAGGTGGTGCATGTTTGTGCAAGACGCGATGGCTCGCCTAACAAGGACTGTTCTGTGTTTATTCATAAATTCTTCGTTCAGTGTAATTCCAGAGAGATAATTACCCATGAATGCATTCTCCTTTCTCAAATAAATTAAAGGGTTTCCTATATGATACATCTTCCTGAGACCATGTCGTGGTTTCAGGTCAGCTCAGTCGGTAACAAAGCACCACGAAGCCGCTCACTCACCCCCCAACCCCTCGCCTGGCTATGTTGGGATGAGGAGAAAATACAAAGGCAGGCTTGTGGGTCGAGACAAGGACTGGGAGGGATCACTCCCCACTTATGGTCACGGGCAAAAGACAGGCTCAACTTGGGGAAGAAACACAATCAATTTAATTTACTACAAATCAAAACAGAAAACAAAACACAAGGGTATTAGGAAGGGAAACCAAACATCAGAACAACCTCCCCCCACCCCTCCCGCCTTCCCGGCTCAGTTCACTACCGATGCTGTCTACCTCCTCCCCCCGGCGGCGCAGGGGAATCAGGGATGGGGGTTGAGTCAGCTCGCCACACATCGTCGTTGCCGCTTCTTTCCTCAGGGGGAAGATTCCTCTCTCGTTCCCTGCTCCAACGTGGTTCCTTTCC
>VYZV01021144.1:22317-70286 GCA_013401275.1 Pandion haliaetus
GTCACTCCCCGCCTAGAGGCGGGTCCGACATTTTGGGGTGCGGGTCCGACATTTTGGGGCAGCGAATTCTTCCAGCAACTTCTTAAAGGGGCCGCCTCTGCAGCCCCCCTCCCCTGCCACCGAGGAAAACCGTGCCACACAAACCCATAACAGACCACAAGGAGTTTTCTGAGAATCTGCAACAGTTCAGGTACAAGGAGACTCCAAGCTTAGCTGTAACCTTTCAGGTCCTTCCTATTTTCGTACCGACACCTATGTCATCAATCCCATTACAGAAAAATTCCCCTAATTGGAAAACCCTGCTGGTGGAAAACCTGTCCTCATTCTATGAAAAGTAAGAGCTACCATGGGGATGTTTTTGTTGTTAGTGAATCATATCTGGTAGGAGTTGTTTCTTTTTCTTGTGCCACACCTTCAGCCCCCTCCAAGCTGTCCAGCCAATTGCTTTGGCTGAAACAGCCCATGGAAGCATAGCATACAGTAATTGCTTCATTGTGCTCCTTTTAGAGGAAAAGAAACTAGCTATTACTCTGAGCAAGTGCTTCTGGTTTTTTTGGTTTTGTTTTTTTTTTTTTCCCCCCCTATTGCTGTGTGTTTTGGTTACAAAACGTATCCTATTCTGAAACTGGTTTCTTGAGACTTTCTGTTGTTCAGGTGGAAGGTTGAGAACGGGCATCTGTTGATAACGCAGCTGCTGGTAAAGAGAGAAAACATTGGTTTAGAGAAATACTTTTAATTTATAAAAAGGGAGTTAAACTATTACCGATTAATTTTCGTCCTGATCTCTTTAGGGCAGGTAACAAAGCAGCATAGTTTTATTCCTGGAAAGCATGCTGAGGCTACGCTTGATGCCTATGTACTTCCATCTCATCTTCAGTTACATAAAAGTTAATGGAGATTTGGCTTTTAAAATTACGGTACTTACTGTTTACCCATTTGGCTATGGATGCAAATAAGAAATTTAATGGTCAGTCAGTGGCTAAGACAAAGCTCTATAAATTCAGGGTACTGCCTGTAAAGAAGCTGTTCTGCCATAAGGCTATTCTGAGAAAAATTAACAAAAAAAGCCCAGCTCCAGTAAACTGAGATCAGACCCATTGCTGGAGATATCTAGAAATTTATGACTGGAAAAGGTATTAGGTTGTGACCTGACAGTCTCCTGCTGCTGAGCCTCCAGTGGTTATTGGGAAGAAGTGATTTCATTGCCATACGAAGGCTGCTGCCCCCATCCCTGTTTTTTTTTTCTCATTGAGAAGCTGAACGTGGTATTCAGGACTAAGAGGAAAAATGTCTCCCCATACATACACACAGAGCGTTGTCACTGCCAGCTCCTCGTCTTCAAAGACCCCTGACTGAAGCTCTGTGTGACTAAGTCCGCTTAATTCCCCACCTAAGAAAAAAAAGTATGGTTCAGAAGTTCAAGGAACTCTTTTGCTAACCACACGCTTGTGGTTGTCTGGGCTGCAGGGTAAAGAATTAGGCTGAATCACTCAGTGTTTTGGACCTGGTCATAGTCATGTAACATCTTCTTTCGAGGTAATGAATGGCCAAAAAGGTGGAAGGCTTCACACGCTGCTGGCGGGACCTGAGCACTCTTGGAAGTTAGCCTTTGATGTCACCTTGGGAGCTGTTCGATATGAAGTATCTGGAAGTCTCATCCCAAGTTCTGGGAATGTTTAGCATAAGATTGTGTATTCATGGCCTTGACAGGCTCATATATAACCCTGTATAGCATCGCCCTTTCCGCTCAACTTGTGTAACTGTTAATAGTAGTAGTCTCTTACAAAGCTTAAAGTGCATAGAGCATTTAAAGCTTATAACATTTATAGATTGCTACAGTAGCAGGAGAATCAAGCTAATGAAAGGATTGGGTGGGTGCCCTGAATTAATACGACCATAATCTAATTCATTTTAGCTTCTTTTTTGCTGCATCTAAAACCTTCCTCTCTCCTCTAGCAGCACACTTAGGGCCCAATTCACAGGTTTGTGGCAGATAATGGGTAGGTTCCCGCACAGTGGGGCTGAGAGTCAGGTTTTGAACAGGACGCCCTTGGCAAGGGCAGAGCAGTGATGGTAGAGGTAGCAGAGGTCTTCTGTAGAGGGTGGCAGGAGGTCTAGGAAAGGGGGATTCAGAATAGGAGAATCTAAGCCAGGAGGTGTAGGTAAAGCAGCAAGTTTTGAAAGAGGGTCTCTGTTGTAACTTGAAATAGAGATACTTTTTTTTTTTTACTTGAAAATTTCCTTATTATAGAGCCTACTTGCACCCAGAGATTGTCTTATAGGCTGCTCCTTTCTATTTAGGATCATATAGCATTTTACCTTCTCTTCTCTGCCCTTGCCATTCCCTGGAGAAATTGTTTGGAGAATACTTCTTGTAGTTATAACTCTAAGTGCAGTGAAATGTATTTGATTGTGCTGTCTACTTTTGTTCTTTGTTTCATCTCCATCTCCCATCTGTTTTGTTTGTTTCAGCCAAAAAGGAAGGATTATCGAGTGCTCTATAGATCATCCCTTGGAAGCTTGGAGGGTGGTGAGGGAGCTCAGGACCTGCAAGCAGTTAGCCTGAGGGGCTGGAGGGGAAAGCAGTGATTTTGAGAGTGAGCAAGGCTTTGTGGATTGTTCTGACAGATTTTGTTGAACTGTGTTATTGGATCACTGAGTCCAAGAAAATATTACAGCACATGTCCATGTAACAGCCAGTTCATACTTCTGACCTTTTCATATTCTTCTCAGAAGCTATGTATGACACTATTTTCTATGTATGTACTTTGACAGCCCTCCCTATCTACTAGACAGTTATGGAAAATAATATTATATACTAATGTAACAAAGGACTTTCAAGTTCTTTTTCTTAAACCTGAATCTGTGCATATGATGCTAGGGTTTTGGTAGCTTCTGAGTGCTCATAAGCTAAGGGATGGGCCTGTTCTAGGATGTGGAAAATTCAGTGAAAAACAAGGCATTAAAGAAAGTAATAGCTGGACACTATTGAATGAGGAGCACTGTTCTTCATGGACCTGTCCTAAACTTGTGCACCAGCACAGTTTGAGGACTGGTGTTGTGCTTGGAGTAAACCTAAAACCAAAGCTGAAGCCACTTGTGCTCATTAAAGAACCGTGGCAGCTTTCACTGTGCTGGATGAGCAACAACACCTTGCCCTGGTTAGACACTTACTCGAGTGAGTCTCTTCTATGTGTTGATTGCAGCTGTTTATAACACCTTATTCAGGAGGCTTTCTCCATCTCTTTCTCCACTGAGTCAATGAAGGGAGAGCACATCTAAATTAAGTTTCTTCTCTTACCTGCCTTCTGGAAGTATGGTTTCTTTTCCCCTTACTAAGTATATAAGAAGTCTATAGAGATTAGCCTCATAATGTAGGCTAAGATAGGTATCTAAAATAAGTGGTGTTTACACCCCAATTCTCTAAGTGTGTCCTGCATCCTCACTCAGATAAGATATGCCTTGTCCCTTCCTCCTAAATTGCTATGTCATGTTAAAGTGTTTCCAAGGTGGCTGTACATCCATCGTGATCCCGTGTGCTTCTGTGAATACCCAGATATGTATGGGGGTGTTAAAATCTGTCTTATCTGAACTGACTTGCAAGCAGCAAAATATTGCCTTAAACAGAGAAATGCTTGCAAGGATTTGTGCATACTAAAGGATGAAGAAATACATGCAGTTTTCCCCCCTCCCAGTAATACAGTTAGCAACCACTATCTGTAGACTTAGGGCTAGATTAAAGTTTAAGTGGTTGAATGCAGAGTTGCACTACCCAGAGCTCCTGCTCCTGACAAGGTGAGATCTGGATGATGGGTTCTGCAGGGACAGAGGTGTTTCCCTGCAAGCAAGGACACTACAGGCATACAGTTCTCTGCAGCTTCTCTATTGCCAGGCTCCATCTGCTCCATCCTGGATCCTGCTGTGAGGCACATGTGACAGATAGCATTGACATCTCTTGGAGGGCTCTGCATGCTGCCTCAGGTGCTGGTCCTCCTGCTGTCAGCCAGCCTGCAGAGCTGTGGTGCTCACATACACATCTGCCCACTCCGCCTGGTTGAAAGGGATATGGTCCAGTCCTTCGGGTCTAGGATGCAAGCAGTGGATGCACACAAGTAGCATTTGCTTTGTTAATCCCTTGTGTAATCCTACAGGTAATGCAGAGGCCTCGCTTGGTGTCTACAGTGTAGAGGAAACCACAGCTCTCAAAAGGGTAGTGTCAGGATTCATGGGATAGTCACCATAAAAACACAATGTGGCATGGTGAAATATGCCCATACTAGGCTGAAACATGCTCATGTTCCTTGTGGAAGAGCCATATTACAGTCTTCCCTCAAACAAAATATCTGCAGGCAAAGCTGACGAGATCTTACCCCTGAAGAGCACCTGCAGGGCCAGGCCTGTACTCTCAAGCCATTTCAGGATGCATGGTGGAGCAAAGCTGGTCAGCCTGTAAATGCAATTATTTGTTAGTTTACACAGAAACTCCCTCCTGTTCCCTGTAGAGCCCTGAAGCCAGAGTTTCATGAGGGAATGTGCATGCTGGTTTGGGCAGGAAGCATGGCACGGGGGGCACTTGACCTGGTTCAAAGACAGCTCCTCTGACTCATCAGCTGAAAGCAAAATGAACTGTATATATTTAAAGCAAAGCTCTATTTTAAAAATTAATGATCTGCAAGGGAGAGAGGAGAAACTGCTTCTCTGTAATGCAGAAAAAGGCCCTGATGACCAGCCTGGGTCCCTTTCCAGATGATGTCATCATCAGTCTAAATAATAAATTTTTAATGATGTGGAAAAAAAAAAGGAGGAGAAAATAAAGAAGAGGGGGACTCTGTTTCAATGAGGAGTAAAAGTAGCTGGTGGCAACAGGGCCTAAGGAAAATATACGGTTGGGTGAGGTTTCTGCCCTGTGTAATTAGATTATCCCAAGTGTAGGAGTGTGCTGCAAAAGGCACGTTGAAATGCCAGTAATTGACTGCTCTGTGTCTTCCCCTGCCGCATACCCGTGTAGAGTGGAAAATTGGGGTACTTGGGATATATAAGGCAGAGAGGCATTCTATAAATGGTGTTGCTAATAATAGGCAGTTAAGATTAGAAGGGAAAGTATGGGCTCTCATCAGCCCAGAGACTAGGGGATATTTTCCCCTCATAAATAACAGGCCACACGAAATGTATTCAAACGGATTTGTGTTTGGTTGACAAATGTATGCAGTATATTACCAATGGAGTACTCACACTGGCTCTTTAAGGCAGCTTAAATTACTAGCAACATATTCATTTTTAAATGCGCTCAGTTTTGTTTCATAGTACCCTCCTGGAAATATGTTGCCCATTGCTGTGAGCATGTTGTGCAGGCGAGGAGGGCTTGGGGAAAGCCAGGTTTGGGGACAGCCAGGCAGGCATCAGCAGTGTGGCTTTGGGAGGGGGCTGTGACACCAGCATGGGCTGAATGACTTTGTTTTTTCAGTTCACTCTGACTCCCCATCGTGGGGAGCCCTTGGGTGTTTTCCACAGGATTCCAGCCAGAGTTTTCACAAAAAAACCCCAAACCAAACCTTAGCTAATGCTGGAATTGTGCGGGATATCAGAATGTATCTGATGTCATTTTAAGCTGCGTTTTACATGATCTGACTTCCAGATCCTATCCAGGGCTTGAGCTCCAGTGCGCTGTGTATTTCTGTAGAGATGACCCTCTCTGTGAAGAACTTAGAAGCTAAGGAGACAAGACGGCAGCTATTCCAACCTGGCAGGCAAGGGGGTTCGGTTGTCCAAAAGCAACAAAAATTCATGTCAAAGCTATGGACCAAAACTGCATTTCTTGAATCTCAGTCTTGTATTTTCCCCACTAAATGTATTAACCCTAATCAAAGTTTTCATGGATCTCAGCTATCTGAAAGTCAGACCCTGAAAGGAACAGATGTGTTTCATGAGGTCTGGGGTTTTGTAATGGGAGATTTCAATGGTTTTAATACCCAAACCTACACCTTCTCCTCAAACTGTAAGGGACAGATTTATGTCATGTTTTGTAGTGGGCTGATCCTAATACCCTTGTCGTAAGACAGATTTACTGTAGTTGTCAGGACAGATTTGCTGTAGAAGTCAATACCTCAGCCTGCCTGTGTCTTAAGGAAAAAAGGACTGGGTGTTTAATGCTGTAAATATTTTATTCTTGCTCTGCCATACAAACCTGGCATGGCCTTTCAAAAACAACTTACTTCTGTTATGCCCCAGTTTCTTATGAGTTAAATGGGGATAACAACACTTCTGAGAGTGGAGTGAATAAGATGGATGAAATAAGAAGAATTCTGATCAGGAAGATGAAAAATAAAAAGTCTTTTCTCTGCTAGATCTTACTATTTTGTTTAAATGAATGATTTCCTTTTTGCTGTTTTCATTGCTCATTATATAATCACTTTAACTTCCTTTCAGTTAAGTTCTGGTAGGCAAAGGCGCACTGTTTAGACACCCTTCAGTTTTGTGGGTCATTTGGAGTCTCTCCCTCCTGTTGCTGCTACTCTTCCCTTCAGGAGGGAAGAAGACACCTTGGAAAGTATTTTGGGGGTTTGAGGATGACTTTCACAGGGCCCAGCAGAGATGCTGAAGTTAGCAAATTTGACATGGGTCTTTCTACATTTAGCTGGTGGTAATGCAGGGGAAGACAACAAACATTCAGTTTTGACTGTCAAGTACTTTTGTCTGCTTGGGGTCCCCTGTGAGAAGAGCAGACATTGCTGCACTTACAGCTGGGTTTTTCTTTTCTGCTGGCCAGGCAGGAGGGGACCAAGCAGGACTTAAATCCTCAGGTCACTGGTATGTCCGTTGTATTCCCAAATTTCTTCCACCACTGTGAAGGACACGCTGAGCTTTGGCTTTTATGCTGGGCTAAAGACACACTCATCCATCTGAGTCTGCTACAATGTAAAACACAACTCACATTTCACTGGTCTAATACCGAAACTTAAGGGCTCTTTTTTATTATTAGCTTGCCCAGAGGTTGCCATGAATGGACAGTTTGTTGTGTCTTTCTTTTGTCTGTTTTGCTAGAGCTGGGTGCTCTATCAGTGAGGAGCATACAGGGTAAACATATCTCTCTTTGTACAGGGCGACAGTCAGTTAATGAAAAAGATGAGCAATTTCG
Source organism: Pandion haliaetus (assembly GCA_013401275.1). NCBI lineage: Eukaryota > Metazoa > Chordata > Aves > Accipitriformes > Pandionidae > Pandion > Pandion haliaetus. The sequence goes on from VYZV01021144.1 coordinate 29,453, forward strand.
ATAGAAAAAGGACACCGAGTTGGCAGTGAAAACTGACAGTACAAGCTGACCCTGTTTGGTAGAAACAAATAACGCTGGTGGGAGGACTGGAGTCACTGCGCCATTCCTTGTGCATGTTGCACCGGCTGCAATGGAGTTTCTTTGCCAGCACACTGGATGCAGAGCTGGGAGAAAAAGTGAACGAGTTGCCAGGGGCTGTCTGGATGGGATGTGTGTACAGAGGAAGCGTGAGCCATCACACCAGCTATTTGGCAGTTGAGGAACCTGTCTGCAGAAACCAAGCCTTCTCTGAAATGTGAGTTATATCATTTCTCAAAACTGAATGTAGCAAGAAATGACTGGGAGGCCAGTGATTCATTCTGGGTTAATGTAAAGGTACCAGAGGGGCTAATATAAAGGAAGAAAATTGATACTGGCTTTGCAGTGTTTGTGGTGCAGAAATGTGTACAAATGTTTCCCAGGGAAAGAGTGGAACAATCTGATGCAATATTAAAACCAAAAAATACCCACCCAACAACAAATAAACAGCCATGGGGATATAGGGGCTGGCAACAGTGTTTGGATATCTGTAAATCAGTGCAGACTCCACAGGTATTTGCTTACTGCTATACATTTCATTGCAGCTGAAAGGAAAGGGCCCTTGTGCGATGGTAGGAATTGTATGAGAAAACTTTTCTTGAATTGTAGCACTGTGATTATTGTGTCAAGTACACTTTGGTGTATATCCCTAGGAGTTACTTGATGGACAGATTTGACCCTTTGAGATGAATACTCTGGGGAAACTAAAATTAGCTATAAAAGCTATATATAGTTGAAAAGGCTATGGTAACATTTTATATGGTATGAGCCATGTTCTATTCTTACAGAAACCCGTATCTGTAAAAAAGCAATTAGAAGTGCTTCCCTGAAAAAAGGCAATTGAACGCAGTGAATGAACTGCAGGAATTGTACAGTTTCCAGAAAACGGTGGTAGTGAAGCATTTGTGGGATCCATAAAGTCACCATAAATTCCTAACTGAATATGGATTCACTCTCCAACTCTAAAACCACAAGATTTATTCCCTGCTGGCAGGGGAGGTGAAGTTTGCACAGCTAGATCTGTCTCAAGCATGCCAGCAGGTGGTGAAAGCACCAGGATGTTCCCAAGCGTGTAATGTTCCCAACATCACCTTGATTGGCCATGTCCTTTCAAGATGGGAAAAGAAGACAGGGCTGGTGTGTTGCGTGGGGTTTGTTTTTGCTGAAGACCTGTGCTTTCAGCACATGTAATTGTATATGGGTAGGAAGGTTTACCAGTGTGCAACATGTCCTACTGGAAAAGAAGCATAAGGTAGTGGGTATACTACTGGTTTCACTCAGGAAGATCTAGTTTTGGTTCAAGTGCTGAGTTTGAAGTCACACGAGCTGTATCTGTCTGTGTGGTGGGGATGCTCGCTGGCGATTCATGTATTTTGTGGTACAAACCTAAACAATGTGTTTAAACGTTGCTTTGTTTCCTTTCTGTGAAATTCCCTTTGTCCCCCACACTGTGGATTTTTCATGGACATGTGCTTTCAGGAGGAGGTATTGCTGTGGATGGTGGGTTTTGTTTGGTTTTTTCCCCTCTGTTTGCTCATTGCCATTGGTTTGTTCCTCTGGGTCCTGGTTCCAGTGCAGTTCACTTCAGACTCCCGTCTTTTAACCGTGCTGTTCTTCTCCTACTGCTGAACATAAGAAGGACACCAGCTCTGGCAGCCAAAACTTTCAGTTGCTGACTGCCTGCAATAGTGATGGAAATATGCATATTAATGTGGATTTGGGATAGGAAAACTGGAGGATGAGCCACAGCTTCAGGTAGGATGAAGAAATACAGGGAGATACAGACTAAAAGTCGCTACACTGAAATGGAGAAATCTGTGGCTGCAGAAATTTGTAATTATTTGCACCTTGCCAGAGATGAATGGCTATGTCTCTTTCTGAAGTCATCTGCATAGCTGGGTAAATGTGATTGCATTGATTTAGCGAGTCTTCATGAGTCTTTTTACAACCACAGGAGCTAGAAATGTCTTTTGTTGTTGTTGCTTTTTTTAATGAAAGCTGATGTTCTGGAGCACAAGTCAGCAGGAAGTAGAGGTAAGTTTATTGGCTGTTTTGGTGGGGCCTGGAGAATAATTCTGTCTTTCTCCTACCTTTTGTCTATTCAGACTGTAAATTCATTGAAGTAAGGAATGCTTTCTACTGTGTGTCTTTATAGTGCTTTCTGCAATAGATCTGTGCTCTCAGCTAAATCCCCTAAGGCTTAACAAAATATAAATTAGGATAACAGTACAAGAAGTTAAATGTTAAATGGTTGTGGGGGGTGGTTTATTTACATGAATTATCACCTTAAAAAAAAAAACAACAAAAAATGTCCTTCTGAAATCCTGGTGGGAGTTTTAGCTTTGTGGCAAAAACTGTGCATTATTCCACAGTATTGAGAAGACAGGGCAATCATATAATGGTTGTGCCCCATTTTAATGGAGAGGACACAGACTGGTTTCAGACTTCCTGTACCCCAAACTTCTCTAAGCTGAGTTTGCTGTCAGCTGTGAGAAATCACTCCCTGCAGTTCCTTTCCGCAGATTTCACTGATTGTTTTGTGTTGCACAGTGCCTTGGGCAGAGCTTCGACACCCAGGAATATATCCTGGAAAGATAAAATAATTTCTCCCTCCTTCAGCTCCTGAGCAGATGGATCTTCAATGTGTTCTCTGTCTGTTTTGTTGAGAGAGAATGTAATGCTATGCTGGGCAGATGTGACAGGGGAAAAAAAGTGCAATAATGCTACAGTAAGCCTGATGTGGTGTCACGCTGGTGTAGGATTTGTACCTTTCCTTCATGTGAGTGCAAATAGGGCCAGTAATGGTAAAACTTTGGGATACAGACTGTTGTGTATGTGTAGGAGCTCAGAACAGAGGTGTAGAGTGGTGAGATTCCTCAAAAATCTAGAGCAGATTTGGTTATCTATGTTGTGTGAAAAATGGTAATCTTAATCCCACTCAGCAATCTGCCAAATCCAAGGCTTTACCAGCAGTTCTCCTGCTTGCAAACCCACAGCAGGTTGTCTGCACCCTGTTAGGTGCTTTGCTTAGGGCAGTGCTAAGACCTGTGGGTCCATCCGTAGTTCAAGGTAGTTGGCAAGCTGGTCTCTAGCTCTTGTTTTTAGTATGAAGATCATCAGCAGCAAAGCTTTCTATTGCTCAGATACTGGAAGTCCCCATGAAACCTAGTGGCCGGCCTGTCTGTCTGCCAGTGTCGCACTGGCTACTTTGAGGTGACTTGCCAGCTGTGTTGTTAGGTCAGCTGGAAATGTCATGTTCTAGGCTTTGCGGTGTGAAGCAGCCCTAAAATTGGCAAATTTTACTACCACGAAACAGCCCTATTTGCAGGTTGCTCAGTGCAGTAATGTGGCACCCATCCTATATCCCTACCCACTCCTTGATAGTTCCTGGAGGCCAGAATACCTCAGCTGCGTTTTAGCACTGTTTGATTCAAATATTTGTATGCCTGTCTCTCTGAAGCACCCACTTCTGTGATAGATCACCCTTGGTTTTCCATTTCCAGAGCAGACAGCACAGCTCAGACACACCAGAGAGCCTCACTCCAAACATAGACCAGTGTAAGAGAGCCAAACTGAGGCCAGTGGTCTGTCAGCAGATAGTCCAGCTTGGGAGGAAGCAGAAACAGGATTTGCTGTCAGCTTCGTGCCAGTGACAGCACCACGACGTTAGTTGCTGTAGATTAATGTGGGAGAAGGTCCTTGCCGACAACCCCTGCAAAACAGTTCAGCTTCAAGTGGAGTTACAGTGGTCCTTTTAGATAAGTATATTTTTGCCAGCTGATCCCCAACAGCACTCCCAGTGGTGGGGAAAGCTGAAGCTATTACTGTAAATACAAAAAGGAAAGACATACTTGGCATCCCTTTACATTAGAGCTGGCTCAGAAGAACGTCTGCGTAGCTGTTCCACTGCCAAGATGGATTGTAGTCAGATAGTACACATTGCAAAGGAACCAGAGCACACACTGAGATCTGTTGGGGTTTTTTTAACAATAGTTTATTTGTGTTTCAAAGGGATAGTTACAGGAATCCAGATCAATATGCTTGTCCAGAACTGTGCCTTCCTATTTTAGGGCCTGGATGAATAGAAGGTTACTTGAGTTCACATGCATATTGAGGGATCTGTGCCTGTGGTAACGCAGCCTCCCAGGCTTGTTACTTTTCCTTTTTGAAAGTGAACGTGAAAATGCTACAAGACTGAAGTTGCCATTGTTCTGGTTCCTGGAGTTTTATTTTTTTCCAATGAAGTCTGTGTGGCATTGCATGTTATGGATGGTGAGGTCGTGTCTCAGCAGAAGGTGGTAGGAGCTGAGCACTCCCCATCCAAGGTGTTTAAATAGACTTTGGTTGAACCGTTTTAGATGCATGTCCTGAGAACATGTTAAAGGTTTGGACGAAATCAAACATTTCTGAAAGGGAAGGAAGATTGTCTGTTTAAGTTAAATGTTCTGATTTTTTAAAATGTAAATTATAGAAGTCCTACTTTGCTTTGATGAAAATACGTTTGGTGATTCCCAATCCTAGGTTTTGAAACCATCTGTATGTTTTCGTGGCTTCAGCACTCTGTCCCATTTCTTGGGACAAGAAAAATGGTTGACTAGTAGAGTTGGTTGCATGGGACCAAAAAAATGGTGACTCTGGTTCTGTTTCTGAGATCTTTTGAAATGCTGTTTCAGGCAATGAGTTGTAAGTGCTTGAGAATTATACCTGTAATTGCTTTGAAAGTCTTGGTTTATGACCTGTTTTTTTCTCTACTGATCTTGATATATTTTTAAGGGACACAGGCAAAACAGGAATTTGAATAGACACAGGTACTTAGATGCTCAGGGTAAGAGTAAGATATTTTCCTATATAGAATTTCAAGCCCCGATATATAGCAAGCAATAGATTTCTGGCAGTTTTAAGCAAGCATGTACCACTGCTGCACCTGGGTTTTTGAGGGCAAAATTGCATCCTTTACTTGAGCATATAGGGTATCTAGCTGATGATGAATTATGCGGCTCATGCTTTGAATGGTGCCACTGCATTTTTTGTGAAGTGTAGACTCAACAATGTATATCAGTAGACGGAGCCAGTTTCTTCTGAATTTCAACCTATGACAGCTTTCTCAACATAGACTGGTCTACATTGATCCAAGGGGCTGTCTTGACGGGTGCGTTCCAATGCAGCAGTGCTTCAGAGTTCAAATTCTGGTGTCATCTGGCATATTTCTGATGTCTCTGGCTTTAGTGATGACATCCTGTTGCATGAAGAATTTTGGCTGGTGCATGGTGTTCTCCTTTCAGCTGTTTTGCATAGCTGAGGAAGACACCATCCTGACTAAGTCAGTGTAGTTTGCACCAGCATGCCTGGTCTTTGCTGTGAGGAGGGCTTCTTTAATCTTGGCTTACTTTTCTCCATTTTTTCTTCTTCTCTCATGTGTTAGTGCATTGCCCATCATGAAAGGTGGGGCAGTCGCTGGTGGTGGCACTGCTGCAGGAGCAATAAGCACTGTGACAGTCCCCAGTGGAGGGCAAGAGAAAGGAGTTGCGGTTCAGCAGGGATTTCACAGCCCTCACTCTTAATTGCATTAGAAGGTGAATGATTGGGAAGGTTATGAAAAGGATTTGGATTATCTTCTTCTCTTTGCCGCTGGTTTTGTTGGCTTGTTTTTACCTGAACTGATGGGATGGGGGGATTAGGGAAGACTCTTCCTAGACAGCCCAGCACTATGAGGGGAAGAAATGGTTTTATAGGCTTTAAAGAAGCAAGGCAAGATTTCCAGAAATGCGTGAATTAGGACCAGGCATAACTATGGGGGATACTTTGAGAGCAGAGTTCTTCCCAGATCCAGATCCCTTTAAAAAGAAACTTTTAGTATGTTTCTGACCCACAGAATTAGGGGACTGGTCCACCACTGCTGTGATGAGAGGGATAATGAGAGCACGGTCCAGAAGATGCTTGCACAATCCTTCCTGGCCCTGGCTAGGACTTGAAGTCCCTTGCTGTCCTGAGCACAGTAGAAAATTGTGCATACTGACATTGCCTTGCAGATAACTGGCTGAGAAAGGATTTCTTCAGGGTTTATACTCCACCTCCACCCACACTTGCAGTCCCAGAGTCACCAAAGAAAGTTTAAAAATATGCTGCCAAATGTTTCCTCAGTTAATTTTTTTAGGCCTTTTTGTATTTAACCCCTGTTTTGATTCTTGATTTTTTTTGTCACTGTCTTCCCTTTAAAAATTTCCCTTTTGGGAGATGATCCTTAGGAGTTGGATGTGTAGGAGACTCTCATACAGAGACTGCCTTAGCAGTAGTCACCTTGCAAGTACTCCCATGCAATGCTTTTCTCTGCACACATTTGTCATCTGGGAGTTTTATTTAGCACTTTTTGATGGGAATCAAATCAGGGTTGGATTTCAACATCTCTTGAAGAGAGGGAACGCACGGCACAGACTGCATTGCAGGGAGAAATACCCAGCAGGTCATGTGCCTGCTCATTCCTCATTCTTCACTTTGTTCTTACCGTTCCTCAAATCGAGGGACCAACCTCTATTTGCCCCTGTTCAGGAGTCAAGCCACTGAACCAGTGGGGTGACTAAAGTCAGAGGAGTTTTTGTTTTGGTGTAATAAGAGAGACAGTCTTTCATTTCTGTTTTTTCATGCTTTGCACAAGTTTTGGAAGAAACAGTGGGCTTCCACATTTATTGTATCTGCAGCATGATACCCCATGTCAAGTCTACCAGCACTTCCAGTTCAAGAGTGGAACTTGCTTGGTGGAAGAGTGGAACAGCTTCAGGTTCAGCCCAAGTCACTTAATCAACCCCTTGCCTTCAGAGGCTGAGAAATATGCTTGGGACATGCTTCCAGCCCCTGTTGTCTCTCAGATGTGGAGGATCATGGTCTGTCCCAGCAATGGTTCCCCCCACCATCGTGTGGTAGAAGTGCAATAACTTTGATGTACAGTCAGCAGGTCTTGTAGGAAGTTTATAACCTATTAATTTATCAAGATTTTTAATGTGTGCACAGCTGGAGAGGAATGAAAGCAACAGATTTATTCCTTTAGGAGGTGGGTTAATCCTGTTTCAGCAGTTCCTGGACAGGGGTGGGTAGCGGGAGAGGGAGAGCTGTTTCTGTACGTCCAAGGCAGCACGCTGTGAGGTGCATTCAGATGAGTTTCACCTCAGCATGCACACTGCATTGCCTTGGCTTTCTTAGCAGGTCTGCTCTTCAGCATCCCAAGAGAACGCCCAAACAAATTACCAATTACATTTTGTGCTTTAATTAAACAGAAAGGCGGGCATACGCTCCAGCTTCACTGTGAGCTACAGCATTAAATAATCTCTTGAATGATTACAGACCCAGCAAATTGGGGCACTGATCGCTGGTTTTCTTCACATATCAGTGATTTACCTTGAAGATTCCCCTGTGAGTGGTGTGTTCAGTGTCCTCCTAACCTGCCCCAGAGAGGTTTCGAGACTTGGGGATGATATGAAGAGCCTTGAGCATCTGTTGAAGTCAGAAGCAGCCCCATGCTGTTAAGGGCTGGCTAGGAGATGCTCAGAATCCTACAGCATCTGGGCCTTATGTGTAAGACCTGATATTAAAGCAAGGAGCGTATCCAAAATTTGTGCCACAGAGGGAAGCATTGGCAGCATGACAGGAGCCCAAAGGTTGTGCTTCATTTGCATGTGTATTTGCATAATTGCAAATGCATGAGATGCACATTAATAATCACTCTTGCATCTTTATCATTCTCAATAAGTACAGAGAAAATTTCTTGCTCTTGGAGTTCATCAGCAATAAAAACCTGCAGTGTCCTCATTCTGTAATCACAGGGAATTAGGGACACCTTGGGAGGGAAATGTTTTATCATTCTGTTGGATGTGCCTGCCCTTAAGTCTGTAGTCCATAAAATTTAACTCTGGACTAGTTCTGAGCAAGAGAAATTAACTGTGAAGGGAAATGTACTTTGAAATTTTTACACTATTAGGGATATTTCGAGATATTTCTAGAAAAGCTGGCACCTGAATCCTGTTGAATTTCAGTGGAAGTTCCACTGCCTCTTGCTCTGTTCAAAGCCTCAGCAAAACCCCATGGGGCATGATCAAGGATGAGTGTAATTCTTTTTGGGTGTTCTGTGTAAGGACTTAGTGAGACTGACTTGAGTGGCGTGTCAGGTGGAGCTGATTGCTCTATATGTATAGTCTGATACTGTCCCTGCCACAAAGACTTTATTTCTCAAGTAGGCAGAACTTAAAAAGGATTGGAAGAGGGAATGCTGAATCAGAGGGTTTTGCATATCAGAAAAAGCTCTTCTTGACCAGCTTGTCTGTTTTTAACCTTATTGACTAAATTTCTCTCATTCTCTAGCTTATATTTACTTTGCAAAGTTGTTTCTTCTGACACCACTCTTCTGACGTACACTGTGATGGCATTACTTAATTGCTGAAAATCACAGTGGTTTTAGGATGGAGAGTGATAGATGTCTGCAAGGGATTAAATGATGCAGCTGTCTGTTGCAGGAAGGACCTGACTGTGATGGCCTTGATTTGATGGACCAGTGCTGTGTTCCAGCCTGGAAAGTCTGGGCTTTGCTCATGTACTTCAACAATGTTTTTGTTACAGTTGGCCTGAAAATGAGAACTCAATTCAACAGAAAACATTTTTTGACTTTCTAATGTTTGTTTTCATTTTTTCTCAGATTTAAAACTTTTAACGTTTTTCAGGATGGGGAAGATGGAAGGATATGATTACATCCATCCAAAACCATCACTGTCCAGTGGCTTGAATTGAGATGACTCAAATTCAGAGTCCTTCTTTTCTTTATTCGGGCCTTCAGTCAAATCTAGGTGAGTACCTTAATCATGTTAGAGGGCATTCTGGAATAGATTCATAAATCCCATCTTGGTCTTCTTTTAAAACAACAGTGTAACTGAAACTTATCACCACAGTGTTTGGTTCAACAAATCAGCATTTTCTCCAAAACCAAATAAATATCAATAAGGATGATTGCTAATGTTCCTTTACCTTCTCTGCTGTATGTGCTGTAATTATGGAATATTACCTTAATTGGTACTGCTGCAGCATTTCAGTCTAATGTCTCTCCTGGGATATTGGCTCCAGAGTTTTCTCAGTGAAAAAGGAAATCTTCATTAATTTGTCCAAGGAAGTAACAGCCTGTGAAGAAAGGGACAAGCTACTTGCAAGCCTTGTTCTGTGTGACAGGAGTCCCATGGTTTTGCAACAAGCAATGCCATGTTTCAGGCACCTGCTTTGCCTCAGCAGGATGAATTCGTTGTTGGCGATTGTCTGTTCCACTGTATGCTTTCTCAGGGATCTGGGAAACTGCTGAGGTTTTGCACAATTGTCTTTACACTTCCATTTCAGGTGTCTTCAAATTTTTCTAAACTTAACACACAGGAGACTGAGCAAGCATTGATTGGTTTCTCTAAAGCAGATATCTCACGTTTTTCTTCAACGGGATTTCACTTTACCCTTCAAATAACGTTTGTGCCCTCAGAATCATTGTGGCTTCTGTGCTTACTTTGAAACTGTATTGATCATGTAATTAAAGTGTCTTCTGACTGCCTCAGGAATCTAGTAAGATTGAGACCTAGGCTTTCTCAGCTGGTTTCAGAAACCTCAGTCTGTCCTTCATTTTAATCTTAATTCCCAACGTGATTCTTGCAGTTACTTACAGATCTTGCAGCCTGTGCTCCTCAGAGTCTTCAACCGTACAGAATTCAGTCAGCTAGAAGATTTAGATGGATCTCAGTCCTGCACTGTCTTAATTCCAGTCTTGCATTGCAACTGTCTCATTTTAGTGTTAGTAGACTTCTGTCCACAGACCCCAAGGAAGACACGGGGAATCACTGTGCAAACACATGGAAATACAGTCCCTTGGCCTTTGCCAACTTCCAGCAAAGCAATGGGAATGATTCTAGTACTTCTTATTTAAAATTGTACATCTGATGGGAAGATTAGTGCAATAATCTTCATTCACTGTTCAAAACCGTCTTTGGTTCACTTTATGTTGACTGTGAATAATGCCAAAGGTGCTTGCACAGAAAAAACACTTTGGAAAGATATCTGGTTGATTGACTAAATTAAGTAGTACTACAAAGTGAGCCAATAAAAAAGAAACAAGACTGTCAACCATTCAATCTCTTTTTATCTCTGCAGTATCTTTCACAGCTGCTACTTCAAAGCCCTTCACAAAATTATCAATACTTATAAAAGCTCTTTGGGATAGATAGTACAATTCCAGATGCAGCTAAATTATTTTGGGAAAGAAAGGGTTTAAAAAAGTTGTTTTAAGGAATAAAATACACACTAGTAACAAGAGGAGGCAAGTCAAGAGTGAATGTGAGTACGCTTTGGCAGAAAGCTTCCCAGCTGAGGAATATAATGCAAAAAGCCTATTGGCCAAAAGTTTTTGTCCAAGACTTCCAAAGTCCAGCATTACCTATAATCATGTCCAATCTCTTGCTGATCCAAAAGCCAATTTTTCAACTCAATTCCAGCTGAAATTAGAAACCCGTGTAGAGATCTCAGATTGGTGAAAAAAGCCTGTTACCATGCATGCCAGAGATCGTTCCTGCTGCCACATTCTGGACCAAGTGCAATTTCTTCTAATAAAAACATTTCTGGCAAAGCTGTACATTAAGAGTTAGTGTAATCGAATCTGGATGTGAGGAAAGCATGCAAACTTGCTTCCAAGTCAGCAAGAGTTAGGCAGGATTTAATCCTCCATGTATTTTTATTATGATATAAAAAGCTGTTATATTGGTATTTTTAATACATTTATCAAAAGGAAACTGCAAATCCAAAGTCACTTCCAAATTTCCCACTGATGTAGGAACGAGTAGCTGAGACAATTCTGAAGTGAACTAAGGCAATGGGATTTTGTAATATGGGTTTGGCTGCCAGGAGACCAGCACTTGCATTTGACTTTTAACTAGTTCACACTAGACCTATGCAAACATTTTCCCTGAACATTTGCTGTAGCATGAAGCTGATTTTTTTTTTCCTGTCTGCTCTGTGTGTGCTCAATTTTTCTGTTGGCTTTTCATGAACATTTTAGCAACCCATAGGATCTCCTGGGATGACAAAGCCAGTCACCAGCCATGCACCAGCAGCTCCCACCACAGCCAGCACCACTTACTTAGGGGCCTAGGAATAGGAGGCGGCAGACATTTCTATTAAACCCTCTTTTTTAAAAAGAGCTTGGCTCTCATTTACTCATGTAAATAAGGTCCAGATTTTCAGAAGAGCTCAATAGATTGCGTGCTGAACACTTGTGAAAATAGAGTCTACATTTCACGTCTACTCTGGGGCTCAAGGCTTTCAGAAAGCTGGCCTCAAATTTCTTGTTCTTGGACAAACAACGAATGTTTGGGGATACCTTGGGGTTGATTCTGCCTTCCTTGCCCTGGGGTTTCCAGTGGCATGATGCCATCCAGCGTGAGTGGCCAGGCTGCTGTGACATCCTGTGGGATGCTATGGAAGGAAGCGGTAGGGGGCTCTGGTATGGGAGATGGGCGTTTCATACCCTGTTCTGCCACAGATGGCTTTCAGGGTCTTTTGCTGGGATTTTCAGGATGTTTGAGAGTCAAAAGGAAGCAATTCAGCTTTTGAGTCCTAAAAATAATATATTTTGAAAGGACCTGATTTTGAGGCCTACCTCTGCTCTTTAACATATATCCCAAATTAGGTGGTGAGAGTGGAGGCACTCTCAGTCATCACTCAGAGTTTCGTTCTCATTTTGTATGCTCTGACTTCTTGGTTTGTTTGTTTGCTTTTTAAAATTCTTGCCTCCTGGGGGTTTGTGAGGACAAATGCGTTAACGCTATAAAAAGTGTTTGGGAGCTAAGCTAACAGAGACAGTGTAAATCCCATGTACTGATTCTGAAGCCCAATTTAGAGCAGCCTAGGGGCATCTCACTATCCTTTTATTCCATCTCAGTACCAATTACTTTTGGATGCTAAACAACCTGTCCTGAAGCCTGACTGTACTACAGTATCTTTCATCCTGAAAAACCCTAAAACTACACAGCAAATATATTACATAAACCGTACAGGGATCATTTTACCCATCTTCAGAAAGCAGCCTTTTTGGGTTTGGAAAGTGAGAACAGCAGTGTTAGGCAGGAAGCATCATTTTTAATCAGGATGCTTTCATCTACACGGTGAAAGTCCCTTGCCAAAAGCTCTTTCATCTCTGACCCCTTATGTGGTGATATAATGTAGTTCCTCCTGGGGCATGAGAGATGCCGAGGTCAGCCTTGCCATGTAGTCTGAATTACTGATATTAAAGAGGATAATTGGCATTTCTACCACCTGGTACAGTTAATAAGACAGCATTCAGATCAACTGTCTAGAGCCCTGTAAAATAATCATAAGGAGAGTACAGGTCTTTAGTAGCAATAAAAGTATAATAAGGTCCTCTAAATAGAGTAACAAAAGTTGAACGAACCCAATATTAAAACACTATATATTATTAGGTGTTTTTTTTTTTAAAGTCCATAACAAGGAGATACTTTGGCACACAAGTACAAAATCAAATTTAACGAGCGGGTTAAATAAGCAATTAGGAGTGGGGATTTAAAACTTCTTTCCAGTCTCAATTGCTCTAATTTAGCACAAGTGGAGATCTGCCTTGTGTATTGCAAACCCTCCCTCGTGATGGCCATACCTGAACAGTGGCATTATCAGAGAAATTGGCATTTTTAGAAAAAGAGTGAAGACCTGATTCTCATGGTGGGTCAGGTTCCCCAAAGTGACCCTTTATTACAAGATGGCCTTGTGTCTGAATGTTCACCCGGGCTGCTGGAGACCCAGATTCAGTTTTCTCTTCTGCCTGGGAGAATTCAGACTGAAATCTCCTTCTTTCCAGAAAGGTCTCTACCTACGGAGCTTGTTGCTCTGCACTGGGTGCATTTTCCAGCGCTGCAGTTAGTTTTACTGGTCTAATAAGAATGCAGGAGTCGTTGGATAAGGAGGAGGGGAAAAAAAATCTGAGGCCTTGTAGAAAGTGCTTTTGCCAGTGGTAGGAGACCTGAGTTCCAGCCGTAACTCCAAGGTTGTTCAAGCGTTTTTCATGGAACAGCTGAGCAAGCAAAGAAGCAAAATCGGAGGAGCTTGGGAAGTTCAAAGGAACCAAGTGAGGTGCCTTTAGGGTTGGCAGTAGTTTTCAGGTTGCTGTTTTGAGCATAGGACTAAATTCAGAATCTAAATCTGAAGATCCAAGTCCTATTTTGGCCTTGTCCTGATGCACTCTCAAAAAAATTACCTTTGTCTTAAAAAATGTGTATACACCAAGCAACAGGCATATTTTCTGTTGGATGAACTCTCCCAGGAAACCATAGTATCTTTCTAGCTCAGCCACTGGGATTTTACTGGCAAATTGCACACCAGTGTGTGAGGTCCTTAGATGCTGTATGCTGCAGGAGCTCCATGACTGATACTGTTGGTATTCACACTTGCACCACTGCCATTTGAAGAATCTGGTTGCTTATAGCCATAAAGAAGACAAGCCATCCTATCTGCTTTTTAATCGATAAATCTGTTGTAGACGTCCTTAAAAGAAGGTGGGATTTTTTTAAACCATTCTCTTTGAGTGTTGTTACAAGAGGGATTTTAGAGGGATTTTGCAAAGCTGGACTGGTGTGCTGCCATCCCTGGCAATTCTTTGTTGATAATGGACTCCATCACCTTTAAAGTCTCTGTTTCTGCAATTATTGGAAATGTCACGGATGGTAACTGACTGGCAAAGTAAAGACAACCAACTGTTTTGGAGGAGTACAGTGTTTCAGCCACACTCTGCTTTGCCATTTTCATATAGCATCTGTCTTGCTTAGGAGTGTGTCCTGGTTTAACTCTCTGCTGAACAGCAGCAGAGCAGCAGCGCTGGACCTGCAGTCAGCACTAGACATGTCCCTTTTCGTTCTCCTTTGTATGACTGAATATTTCCCTTTAGCTATTTTATTTTTTACAAAGAAACTTTTATCTGTAGCCACATATGCAAAACTCGCAAATGGGCTGTTTCAAATCTAGTCAAGGTCATTGAAAAAAGATATTTTTAAAGTGGCTAGGGCTCTTAAAAGTCCTTTTGGATTCCCCAGAAGCAAAAAAGCAGCATTTACCCTGTAAGTCTTATAGATCAAGGACTCAAGTATCTTTCAGCATCCTAAAGCCTGTGCAAACTTTAAACTGGTATTCCCAGCTCATTTGCCAAAAGAAGAGGAGGAAAATGAAATGAACCGAAAGGTTTTGCCTTGAGGTCTGGTGCAATAGGCCTTCTGAAGTCTGGAGTCGGAATTGTTTCAATCTATGTAAATATCGGGAAATTAAATTCCATATGTTCTATGCCAGATGCTCCCAGCTGCTGCTGCTGTGTGGGGAACGGTAAGTAGACAGTTTAGCCTTGTCAGGCTGCGGGGNGGAGGGTAATGTGCACAAGCGCCTATGCCAGTGAGCTGACAAGCCAAATCGCTGGACAGTTTTAAGTGCTGTGTGAGGCTTAAAACTGAAAGACCCCAGTGAGAGCATCACAGAACTTGGCGTGAGAGCTTGACTCTAATGTATATTGTTTATTTCGAAGTGTATAGAAATTACGTGCATATGGGAAACAGTCTGGTTTGGACCGTGAGTGGCTCAAGTGGGTAAATCCGACTGTGTTGTAGCCTGGGAAAAATAGCCCAAAGCAGGCAAAGGCCCACTGCTGAACCAACCAGCCATTGCCAGGGACCGCACAGGCCGCTGGTCATGGCCCCTGCCGCTCTGCCCCTGTGCCAGGCCTTACCCCACCATTGCCCTTGTTCACCACCCTGACTCTAGCCTTTTGGCCAGGCCTTATTTATGTCTGACGGCAGGCTCGCACGTTTATTTAATAGGTTTGTTATTTATATCATGAGCCTCGCACTGTGGAAGGGAAAGAAGTAGAGCGATGCAACCACAATTTTAAATGACCTGTTCTTAAAAAAGCACACACGCCCTAATGAAACTAGAGATTTAGGAATCCTCGTGGAAACTCCAGCTGCCTAAAAATAGGCAGTGCCCCTCTCGCATCCACACGGATCCTTCACTGTGCTCCTGGCCATCAGCACAGTCGTGGCCCGGCCAGAGGCGGGTGGAAGTGCTGCCAGCCCAGCCTGGAGCAGCCCTCCGCCTGGTCCGGCCCATGCTCGGGTGGCTGCTCCTGCCTCCCTCCCCTGCCCTCCCTTTTTTTTTCTTTTTTTTTTTTTTTTTTTTTTTTTCTTTCTAACATGGTGACAAGTGGAGCAGTCTCTGAAAAAGAGCGGCCTTGTGGCTTGCCCGGACATCACTGCAGACGTTCAGTAAACACGAGGGAAGCCGGAGCCCTGTGGCTGGGGCGTGGGAGGGAGCGGGTGAGGAGGGCCGAGCGGTTACTCAGCATTTACTGTCTGAGAAGGTGAGAGTTACTGTGGAAAAACCCTGCAGCTTTATTGTTCTAACCTTTATTTAAATATAGAATCTATAACCCGTTTTTCCAGAGAATTTAAAATAGCGGTTTTTCTGCTCGCAACCGCCCCGTCCAACTTCTAAAGTATCACATACTTAGGTATTATTTTATGGAGCTGACAGAGGGGGAGTCTAGAGGGAAAACACAGTAGAAATAGCCAGTGGCAGTGTGCGGAATAAACCCGTGTGTGCGCGCGCGCGTCTTGGGAGAAAGATCGGCTGCCACGAGCCTGCCAAAGCTTGCGCTTGCTTTTGCATGAGCCCGCCAGCCTCCTCCCGCAGCTCCCTGGCACAAGGGGCTTGGGCCTCGGGGCTGCCAATAAAAACCACTGCTTCCCCACACAGTGCCCACAAGAAGGGCTCGGGCGGGTGCCCTCAGCCCTGCTGTCCCGCCTGAAAGAATTATTTGTAAACTTCGCCAGTGGAGGCATATCATTAGAAGTGATATTTTCAAGCGGCACGCCTGGAAAAAGAAGTCTGTTTGTGAGTAGGAGGGGAGAGGGTATCAAATGAGCAAGGTGGTTTCCTCAGTGCTGCCAGAGACGCTTAGTCTGGCGCGGTCATGCCACTCTGTGGCGGGGTTTGCCCGGTTTCAGGATGCGGGGCCTCCCCCATCGCTGCCCATCTGAGACAGGCTGCAGTGTTTTGGTTGTATGTCAGAGGAATCCCTTACAACACTCATTCCTCCTCCCCTGTTGTTTCCTTTTAGCATGTTTTCAATACTTTGCTGAAGACTTTTGCTATAGAGTGAGAGGCAGAGAAGCCATGAGGAAACACACCCCTTATTCTCAAGCAAACCTGCACACATCTGTGGGGTAGCATTTAATCAGAAGCAAGGCTTTTTTAAGCTATGAATGCTTGTATAGCAGAGGTATCTTGATGTCCCTGTGGAAATGTGGGCCTCAGGTAGGTAGTGCTGTTCTCACATTCAGGTCTATGTGGGCAAGACAGACAAACTACATGCAGGGAGGTTGGCACAGCTCACTGAGGGTAGCGCCAAAGACTGGTGGCAAAGCCAGGTCTGCTCTGCTGCCAGCACGGTGCCCAGAGGCTGCGCAGGCATTTTGCACATTCACTGTTTTCTGTATAGCTGTTTGTGCCCCATTCTCACAGTGATGAGTGTTTTGTTCTGTGAATTAATAAAGTCTTAATGGACGCGCTTAGCGCTCATAGATCTGTTCCCCTGGTGCTTCCCTCCCCTTTCTCTGTCAGTTACTTCCCTGATGTCATAGGATTTAATACTTAATTTTCTGCGTTTTTGAAAAGCTGACAATTTGATTATCTGATGGCTGACCAAAAGTTGCTTACCCGTTTCCCACTCTTGATAAATGGGGCTGCAGAACTCAAAATGTGTTTGAAAACCATGGTTGAAAGATATGGGGTTAGGAAGCGTAAAATAAAAGTAAGCTATCAAAAGGTGTTAACTAAATCAAAATGGAACGAAGGCAGTGGGTGGGTGCACGTTCATCTCATCAGAGTGGGTTTCAGAAAAGTGGGGTTTGTTTGTGGGGAAAAGTTGCACTGTCTCTGAACAAGAAAATGGAAACATTTTACATTGGGTTATCTCAAGGTGAAACTGTAGTGTACACAGGGCACGAGGAAGTTTTCTTTCCAGAGTTTGACAAGATCTCTCCACTGATTCTTCCCAAGGAGATTTTTCATAGCTAGCTAGGTGGACGTGAAAGCGATGATCCTTCCTCTCTGCCTGGTGTTTTATATGATAGTAGTTGTCTTGGTGTAAAACTGTAAAGGAATTTTTTGGAATCTTTTTTTTTCATCCAGGTGAGGTAAAATTACTGGTCCTTTGCCAGTCCTTTTGCTGGATCAAGTTGAGGTAGAGGATTGTTCATGTTTATTTTTTGTTCACAACTTGTGTTGCATAGAAAGACACTAAAATCTCTTTGATGCTCCTGGAATAAACTGCCGAACCTTTTCAAATAAAGACCATGGCAGCAGGTTAATCAGTGACTCAACCAATATATTCTGGTACAAGTTCATAGATCAATCATCATTTATTATGGAAATATACAAAAGTACTAAGACAGGATTGTGTACGTTATCACGGACTACACACAAATAGTAAATAAAAGGAGACTGCTAAGGATCTAAGCTGAACACAGATACAGGAATAGATTTGAAAGATATTAAAAGATCTCTGCCTCTGTTTCCTCTACTGATGTCCAATATGGCATCTAAGGTATTCACAGGAAAATGTTACTTTTATGGGGGGTCCCTGTGTGAGCACAAGTTGCTCATAATGTAAGTGTCTTTTTGACCAATGTCTCTAAACGTGGAATGCTAATGGATCTTTTTTCAACTTCTGTAATCGCATGGGATTTAGGTTTCCTTTGAAGTCCTTAGTGAAAGTTCAAGTTGGTTGTTATTTACCATAATTTATTTACCTACTTTTAACTGTGAAAAAAGGGTACTTCTACCATGATGTCAGGGTGGCAGCCTTCCTCTCTCCCCTCCCACAATGTGACCATTATATCAACATATGGCAAACATTTCTCCTATTCTGTGTTTACTCCCAGCAGTAAAAATTCAGTAAAAAGCCAAGGGCCTTCCATAGAGAGAGGAAAACTCAGCTACAACCTTCAGGACAGGAAAAGCAAATACACTTTTAACAAGAAAGTTATTGGGACATTGCTAAATATTTCCAAGAAATAAAATAACAAAGGAGCTTGTATCCAAGAGGAGTCACATATCTTCAGAAAGTATAAGCATCATGGAAAAAAATCCTGAAGGATTATTATTGAAAGGTTAGCTGAAATTAAAAGCACATTTATGCAGCCAAAGGAGTTTTGGGGCTTTAATTCATTAGCTCAGGTTTCATCTACCAGGATTCCGCCCCCGGCACGTGTAATAAGATTAGTTCATTAATCGTTGAGTCCTTGGGAATTAACATACTGGAGGTGCTTTTCTCCCCCTCTGAAAAGTCCCCCTGGATATATAAACACAGCAATGATTTTGTTGAACGTGGGATCAGAGTTAGTCGTGCCAGGTTTAGCTTGATGAGAATAACTGAATCCTATAAACAAGTGAACAGTGGGAGAAATGTATGAAGCAAAAAAGCCTTGTTTTGTCTTTTAGAATGGTACTGCAATGTTTGGCTGATTGCACATTCCAATCCAGTGTATTAACTCTTTAAAAAAAAAAGAAAGAAAAAAAGAAAAAAGGAAGTACAGAGTGGTTTGTTTTATGGAATAATTACCCTGGGAACTCTGCTTCCTACCTGCCATCCCATTAGAAAAGTGAGGATAAAAGGTCAGAAGAGGACCCAAGCAGCAGCTGGGCAAGCATGCGGTATGGGTGTGTGTGCATCCTTGGGGCCAGACTTGGGCAGAGCAATGCAGAAGCATTTCTGCCTCTCAGACAGATGTGGTTTGTACATCCATGGAAGGGACAGCAGCGCTGTCCTGGGGCAACACTGGCCTTGCTCAAAAGGCAGGACAGACAGTCTAGTTGCTCCTACAGCAGATGTCTGAAGGTAGGTGGAGAAAGTGTGTTGGTCAGCAATGCGCGGAAAGGATTCTGGGACTCTTGTCTTTCCTTCCCCTGTTCACTGACTGAATGGGGAAGAACACCTTTGTAATAAAGTCTTTTAAAAATCACTTGGGTCATGCGCCCATTTACATTGTGCCATGTTGTCATGCAATTTAAGCAGATTAAAAACACATTTAACAAAGTGCAAGGAAGGAAATGCCCTGATCTCAAGTGGCAAGGGTCAGAAGAGACATAAATGATTAGGTGCGTTATTGGGTATTGTGATATGCTGTTGCTTAGCTCTGCGGTTCTTTAAGCATTTTGAAGCACGGACCGTAAGGCATGAGGCTCTGGACTCATGGGAATTCTACCTGCCAGAGGATATTCGGCTTTTCTTTTCTTGTAATTTCTGAATCCATTTTTTTCTTCCCTCTGCAATCAGATACAGGCTATTTTGTAACAGAGGCATATTTCACTTTTGGAGCTATAGGAAAACATTCCTGATGTTGGCAAAGGAGACCAGGGCGGGATGATTTATGAGTAGAAGATTAAAAGAACTAAATATGGCTGCTTGGTTTAAAATGACTAAGTAGGTATATGATAACTATCTTCAAACACATAAATACTAGAGAGAAACAGAAACGTATAGTTTGAGCCAACAGAGGCAAACCTGTAGGCAGTGGAAGGAAAATAAGTAAAACTCAGGCTGAATATCAAGAGAAAATTCCTAGTAGTGAGACCTCTCAAAAAATCTCAAGGTACAACAATGCCCCAGTTGTAATAATGTCGTAAAAGTGCCCCAGTGCTACAAATATTGTAAAGAGTGCTGGGGATTTCCCATTTATTATGCCCAGGTGGAATTAAATAACCCAGGCAAAGGAAGGCTTGATTCAGTCATTAGCCCCTGCGAGGATCTGGAAGGAGTGCAGGAGCAAATCGGGTAAATCTCTCAGTGCCAATAAGTGGAAGGAGACGATGACCAAAAGAAAGGTGAATGTGAAATTATCCTATTTAGGCTCAAATTGCGATCTGAATGGTGAATGCTGTTAATGAAAGCGTGGCTACTTTAGTAACCCAATATCTCCATTACTATTTTAGGCTGTAACTGTAGCTAATAGAAGGAAATGGATTTATATTTTGCTACAATGCATTATTTATCAGTAAGAGTTTTAGGATTCGTGCAGTGTTGTGGTGAGAACTGCTTGATAAAGAGAGCCTAAATAGACTGAGTCAGCTACATTGTATGTACTGTTTTTTTTGGTGTAAACCCTAAGTCCAGAACAAAACAAAAAAAAAGAGAAGAATAGTTCTGTATTGCCATGGCCAAATGAGACTTTGTAAAGCAAAGGCAGCAAGAAATACAAGTTGAGGGTGTAATGTCACCCGGGGATATGGAGCCTGTAAATAAGGAAGAGAGGGAGCAGAGAGAGGGCAGAATCTCCCAATGTTCCTAAATCAAGGGAGCAACGTATAGAGAAGGACTAAAAAAACCCAACAATTGCAGGGACCCTTTCCAGATCTGCTGAGCTGATGACCAAGCCTTCCTAAGATCATAAAGATCCAGGGGACATCCAGTTCCCTGCAGCAAAATCCTGTACTTACTTCTTTAAAAGAAAAACTTCATCACCACAGGATAAGCTGCTGCAATCCCAACAAGGTGGATCCTGCTGAATTTTAATTCTATGCCATTCCTTTGCCAGAGAGGGAGCAGTCTGGGGCTACAAATAATGGAGTAACATAGGAAAGAAATACAGTAAATGTGGTTATCAGGAAATGTTTACAAGTGAAGGGCACTGGGCTATGAAACAGTCACTGCAGCACGATAGTGGAATCCCATTGTTTAGGGCTTTTTTAAAGCAGTCTGGACAAAATCCTAGAAAATGTCTTTGAAGACAAACCTGCACTGGCAGGGAAACGAGCTAGATGATCTAACTGGACTTCTCCACCTCTGGTGATCTGAGCACAGCTTCCCAGAAGGAAAGCTGAAGCCCTGCTGCCTGAATCACTTCAGTGGCTGGGTCAGACCCACAGCCCCTTCCACTCATGACGGGCGTCTCCCCACTCTGCTGACACCGGTGGGACTACTGTGTCAGTAATTCATCCCTGTGTAAGAAGTTGTTGCACAACCTGGCCCTTCTATTAGGAAGTGAGCCATCTGAATGAACATTTAACTGCACATTCTAGACGCAATTTCTACACAATCATCGCTATTTTATCATCCGTACTTACGTTTTTGTGGCTGCTGCTGCTTTCAAAAACCCAAGAAAACAAAGTGAGCTGGTTTATATTTTGTTTTTCTTAGTAATTTATGATTAATGGGGTAAATCTTGGAATCTCTACTCAGGGATTTTCACTCTGTGTTACCCAGGTCTTCCATTTATTCATGTTTTGTAACAGCAATAAAAAGTATTTCCTTTTAGCTCAAGGCACCTAATCAGGATTAGGCCTGGAGCAGAATATTTTGCATTCTTGCGTTCCAGGAGTACCTTGATGTGGAGTTATCTTTTGTCAACTGTAGATTGGATATTCAGTTACTACTGCCTTTATAAAGGTATTTTAGGGCCTCTCTGATCAATTGGTACAGAATAGAGTTATTCTCTGTGCCACGTTTTGTGGATGTGGGTCTTCATACAGGTTCATTAGCTGAAAGTTGATAGTTGAAGAAGAATTTGGTTGGTGAAGCTGTGTCTCTGCAGGATTGAGGAATTGGGTGCTACTCATTGCTGTATAAGCTGTGCAGCAGTCTGCTCATGTCTGGCACACAAGTTACGGGTCTCAGTCCTATGCTGAGCTCAGACCAGCAACTCATGCCTTTAGCCCCCAGTTTATGCAGTATCTGTGGCACAGGAGTCACCGTATCTCCTCCTATGTGTTGGCACTTCCTCCTTCTCTGCAGACCAATGAGCACTATATAATGTCTACAAGAAGCTGTGATTTATGTACAAAATCAAAGCTCTTTTGAAACAGCATGTAATTTGCAGTTGCTTGAAATAACAACCTTGTCTTTATATCTCCAGTGGGTGAAGATGAGTGACTTGGAGGGAGACAGATGTCAAATCAAGGCAGAGTGTGTCCTGGATGCTTCTCAGTCAATGCCTCATTATCAAAGCCAAACTGAATTGTAGAGCTTTTCTGCAATTACAATAATAAGCAGCTTTATTTAAATGTAATTGCTTTAACTGAAAATATCCTAATGTGTTTTTTTTTATTCTGTCTGGTGTTTGGAAAAGTCTCCATAGCTTTGAGTCACCTATTTTGAATTTTTAAAAGGTCTAGTTACAGTACAGATTTATTACACATTGAAGTCTTAGTCATTTTGTTCTGTTTTTGCATCCTAGTGTGCTTATTAACTTTGGTTTATCTGAATAGGGAGGGAGAGAACCTGGAGGGAGTGTGAAGTGTACACAGATTTGAAGGAAAGGTCCCACTTAAGTTTTGAAACAATTGGCCTTTACTTTTGTTTTTGAGATTATTTTTATTTCATTGACTTACTCTACATAGTGATACAATTATGAAAGAATGAGAAGTCCAGAAAAACAGTGTTTTTTCTAAGACAGCTTTCTGAGTTGTATACTCTACTGGAGAATCCCATTGAGTTGTAACATCAGATCTCACCTCTCCAAATAGCTTTTATATTTACAGTGCATTATTTGCTTTTATTTTTACACAAAGGGATTACTTGTTCCTTTTTTTATTGTTAGTTTTTCTTTTGCGTTACTGAGCCTGTAACGTACTCAGAAATCTGGGTTGTTACAGTAGTGCTTGGCAGACCTTACTAGGAACTGAGCAAAACTTCCAATCCCTTGACCATTGGTTTTCCAAAATTAAAATTTGCAGCAGTAGTGTGTAAGTTAGGCTTATCGCCTAAATATCCAGGCTGATGCTGCTGGGTTTGGGCTGCAGTGAACCTCGTTATTCTCTATTCTGTTGTTTTGCTCCCCACCCTTCCTGTTTGAGCTGTGGTCTGTTCAGCTACGCAAGAGATTTTGAATCAGGGCTCCTGAACGTCCTCTCAACCCCATGCAGGACTCTCTGTACATGAATCACTTCACCAGTCAGCGAAGTTTGGCCTCATTTTGCCTGAATATCGGGCAAATTACGTCACTGGGCTCTGAACGGGACAGCTGTGGTCTCTGGGTCTTCCCAGCCTGGTGAGAGAAGCAGTGAGATGACATGGAGGTGATGCTGCTCCGCAGAAACTGCCACAGCAGTGTCCCTGAGGCAGCCTGTGTGGCTCCCTGTTACTTTGTCCTCAGGCAGTGGCAAAATTAGCAAGTGTAAAAAAGAGGATTATTAAACAAATCTAATGCAGCAGAAGAACTACTTAAGTGTGCTATGGGGAGGAAAAGCATTGGCCAGGTACAAGGATAGGGCATAGGAAAATGGGGAAGGACACATCTGTAAATTAATATGAAGAAAGGAAGCAAATTTCCTTTCAGCCTGTCCTGAACACAGCTCTCTGTTTGCTTGTTGTTGCTTTTACCAACGGGGAAGTTGGCCTTTGAAATCTCACTCCGGCTGTGCAGGTGGCAGTGTAAGTAGCATAAAACAGAACTTGTCAAATCCAGGAATCTGGCTTGTGGGAAGCAAGTCCCAGAAAGAGGAAAAAAACCCCTCAACCTCAAAACAAAACAAAAACACGATACCTAAACCAGACTTCCACTTCTGGGATCAGATCAAAACAACAAAAAGCCCAGAAAGATTAAACTAAGCTCAACTCAAATTAGTTTATTGTGTTGCATGTTTCTCCAGGCAAAAGAGTTTACTTTGGAATTAAAGCGCGCACACAAAACATAGCCCTTGACTGGACATTCAGAGCACTAATAGTTTGCAGAGGAGTTCAGGGAAGTTGACTCTAAAAAACAGATGGGTGTTGAGAGGCACTGTTGAGGTCTCCGCATTCCTCTCAGCATATCGACATGGGGTTGTTGTGCTGAGATGGTCAGAAACTATGCAGCTGTTTGATTCCTCTGCTTAAGCAGCTCTGTAAACGTATGGCTGCCTAACACTCCATAGAGCCCTATATACCGTGTAATGCAGGCTCTGCCAGGGACCAGTCCTGCTGCAAACATGGGGAGGGTGTGGAGGAGAGGGAGGCCAGAAGACCTGCTTCGGGGAAGCGTCGATGAAGTGCTCTGGGTGGCTCTTCGAAACCATGTCTGTCTCCATTGTTTCTTGTGACTGTGGGACTGTTGTGTGAAAACTCCCCCCAAAGTTTTCTCTTGTAGCATTGGTTGGTAGCATTTTGTAACATTTTGGAAGGCAGGGTCCTGGCCACAAATAATTAGTGTAGAGGTGGTATGAAATTGAAAAATGAATTATGAAAATATTTGCTTTTTAACTTTCAGTAAGATCTTTGGTGTCGTGTTTGGGAATAGTTCGTGTTTTATGCTGGCTGGGTTGAAGTTTTTGTACTTATCTGGTCCTCTCATCTTTTGAGGTGTGAGAAGGGCATTTCTTTACACTGGGAGTCCACACACATCCACCGTCACAAGTCCTTAGTGAACAGGAATGCCATGGCAAGAGAGGGTCACCATGAACCCCCTGTGCACTGGTCCCCCAAGGAGGTTGTCATGTTCTCAGCAGAGCTGGCACAATGGGGGCTCACAAGCCTGTGACAAGTTCACGTGAAATGATGCGTCCAGGTGGAAGTGAAGCCAATGGTAAAACATTTGGAAACTACTGCCCCAGTGACCCTCTTCTACAGTAGTAGACGGTGCAACCTTACCTGTTACTCTGAGGATTGGCAAAGGAATGGAGATCTTTCCAGTCTTAGGTTTCTATTTTATTTACTTATTTTTAAGGCTGCAGTCTTGGCAATAGGAAAATGCCAATGGCTATTTGTGCAAGAGACGCTAAGCTCCCTTCCATAGGATCACTGGGCTGCCTGCCTTGAGAAGGGCATTTCTTTCAAGGTCATCTCCCGAGGAGCAAGGATTGCTGTGTTCACATGAGGGACAGAGTCCCTACTTTTCTCTCCTCCAAGGTTGCTTGGCTGGAAGCAGTGCACTGAAAGCTTCCCAGTCTGACTGACTGGGAGGGCTGGAATGTGACGGATGTGAATGCAGGGACACTATGGAAAGCGGGAAGAGTGGCTGAAGTGGAGAACTGGTTGCTCTTTTATTCTGCTTCCACTGGCCTAACTCCAAGCTCCTCCTTTATCCCATAATATCACTCAAGATACAACTCTGGTCCATTTGGAGAAGGCACAGGTAGGATTACAGGGCTTTCTGGGAGCAATTAAGAGGCCAGCCGTGAGGCCTCTGACACCACTTCCTAGTTGCCCGCAGTAGCAAACCTCCTTGCTGCTCCAGGTTCTCCAGGTCTGGGGAGCGCCAGGCCAGATTTCTGTGCTGGCTGGCAGCTAGAAGGAAGGTAAGAAGCAGAGGGTGAATGGTGAGTTGCGTGAAAATGAGTTTCTGAGAAAAAGAGCAGTTTAGAGTCCAAGAACAAGGTGTCAGAGCAGTGAGATGCTTGAGGAAAGGACAGCCTGGTTTTCCTTAGTTTATTTTCACATTTGACCTTTTGGTTAAGGAGTCCAGTCAGTCCAATTTCTTCCAGCCTGAAGAAAAGACACTGAATTTAATTGGCAACTGGCAGTAGAAGGTTGTGTTTTGGGGGATGCATTCTGAGGGAACCTATTAATTAGCTTTCCTAATACTCTGAATATTAGTTGCTGCTACTGTTTTATGATTCCGGTTTCATGTGAACAGTGTTCATGCTAGCGCTCTGCTTTGATGGCATTGGATGTATTCCCCAATAGCAACTCCTAAGGTACAGTAAAACAAGGTGGAACTAGCAGATGATAAATAGAACCACCTGAGTTTGCTATGGCCTCATATGACCTTGACTCTCTTTGCAGTCAGTTGAGGTGTGATGTGGGGTTTCCCTAGCACTAAATCTTTGTGATTTTATATGGAGTTTGAGGCAAGAGGGGGAAACTGCTTGGTTAGTCTTGTTTGTGTGTGTTTTTTTTTTTTTTCCTAAAGGTCTAACTCTTGAAATAACATGTAAGAGTCAATAGAGTTGTTAGTAGCTACAGTGGGGATTATTAATCCCGCTTTTGCAGATGAGTGGTGACTGTTAAGGATAGATGCATGGTTAGATCCTCTCTAAACCACAGCTGGGATAATAACAAAAATTTAAATTCTAACCAGTGGTTTAAAGGTTTGATATTTTCTCCATGCTTGTGCTCTTTGCTAGGGACTTAGCTACAGGAAAGGCTGTATTTATTGACTGTTATGTCCAGTCCCAATGAAAACAGGAAATCCTTAGGAATCACAAGAAATTCATCCAAATCTCATCCATTAAATGAGAATCAAGATAGTGAGGAACCAAATTACTGATTCTTCCAAATATCACATTACTGCTGGAGAGGTTGTCCCTGAAATCAGCCAGATGTTGATAGAAATGGGTGGACTTGAAGCTGGAAACTGACTTTAGTAGGGCTACAGGGAGTATGGGTGAAATGTTTCTTTCTCCTTTACATATCTGTTTGCTGTACATTCAGACTATCTCCATGTGCCATATTGTGGCATCAGGTTTTTTAATTCCTCATTGATTTGAGGGAGGATTTCTGTTTAAAAATCAATGGCTGAGGGTGGCTTGTGAGGAACAGGGAAGGAAAGCCCATTGTGTGTTTGTGTAACATTTGTTAGAATTGGTTTAAACAGACACACATCAAAATAAATGCTGTAACCTTTCAATAATGTTTAGTCTCCCTGAGAATGAACATACTGTAAGTATGTGTGTTAAGTATACACCATTAATAGTCTCTGTGACATTTGGGCTGGCTCCACAGGGGAGATGAAGGGCATGTACTGAAAATGGTATCAAAAGGGAAAAATAGTCACCTCAAGTCACAGAAATAAAATTTACCAGTAGTTGCAGAAATAAAAATAGGTTATTCGGATTCCCGTGATTGAATTTGATCTCTGTGATGTTGCCATCAGAGGACACAACATAGGTTCTTTCATAGCCCAGGTTTCTTCTCTGAAGTTGTGACAGGAATGGGTCCAGAAATTCCCGGAGAAGCGTCACAGATGATGGGTAATTTTGTTGTATGTTACTGCTGTTACTCAGAGGCAGTAATTTTTTTCTTAATTTCTGGCTCTCTCTGTTGGTCTTTTTTGTTTCTGTTTGGAATGATATAGCTGTAAGCATAAATACCTAAGGACAAATTCCAAGTACAGTGGACTTTGTCCCCAACTGGTTCACCGATCAAAGCAACCTGATGGTCTGCTGGTGGAAGTACTCTTTTGCTTCTGAAAGCATGTGAATGATCACAGTCTTCTGCCCTAAAATGAACAACAGCAGAGAGATGAGGCTGGCCTAGATGTCCATTATGTAATTCCATAAGGGAAGAGCAATTTTGGTGGAGAAGATGATAAAGTCAGTGAAGAGTTCTGTTAACATCAGTGGCCTTGAATACAGCCTTGGAGGAGCATCAGCAGGACTTTTTTGTTGTGTTTTTTGTTTTTCTTCTTTTAAGAATCATGCTTTACCAGCTCACTGTTGTCTGCAAAACACCCCGTACCCAACGGGTTTTGGTTTTTCTATGAACTCAATGGCACTAGCTAATCATGTGGGTTTATTTGCACTAAGACTGAAGCTGAAGAAAACCATGACTTAACTGAAACTCTGAGCCGCATCAAGTTTTGCTTAGGCTCCAGAAAGCTTGGTTTTTCCCTTTTTATTAACTTTTCTTGTCTCCCTTTATCTCTCAGTGATAAGAATGGTTATTATTTCTGGACCATTGAGCTAAAACTATTTAAATTGTTTATTGTTGTGTAAAGGCTGATGCAATTTTTTGTGGTGGATCATATCATCCTACAATAAACAGATAAAGTGAGATGGGTTGTCTCAACCTGGTGGATTAATGGTGAGTTTTAACAGAACAAGAGTTCCATGTGATGTTCTGAAGGCACCTGAGTTCACCCAGACCTGGATAGAGCTGCCGTTTAAGGCTTTGGACAGTCTCTAGAGATAAGCCACTAAGGATGGCTGCACAGCATGCAACTTTCTCTTTACAGTGGACATACGTTCAGTCTCAAGAAAAACTGTTCTTATGGTGCATTGCCCAGCTCTGGGGTGTAGTTTGGGTGAACGTAGTTGTCGTGAGTTTATATAACTCTACTGCATCAACTATGTACATCTTGCATTAGCCACAAGGTTTGATCTGATGTTTTTCTGTGGCTCTTAACATAAACTGAACTGACAGAGAGGTGCTGCAGGTGAAATCTCAGGGCCTTTCTGGAATACCCCTGGTAATAGGAGGACTGGGGAGTCAAATACAGATCTATTAATATTGTATCACCTTTGCATCAGCCGTGGCCTTGGGGAACATTCCAGGGTGGACTGGAATAGCTTGAAATGGGAGCAAATCAGGGCACGGCTCAGACAGACCTACATTTGGCTGTGCCTCTGTCGACAAATTAAACTGGTTTTCCAAAAGATTTTATCATCGGTGTGACTCAGCATCATTAAACTTGAAAGCAGTAGCCAAATTGGTGATCAGAAAGAGAACTTGGGGACCATCACTCAAAATTTGATGGCCTGTAATAAGTCAGAGTGGCATCCAGGTGACTCATGTTCTTGCAAGTCTCTAAGCCAATGTTTTTTAAACAGAGAAGGGGTTTGGATAAGCTTCTGAACTGGACCCAACCTTCCAATGGTTTGAGGTTCATCTAATACTATTTTCTGTCTAACTTAGGCAAAGGCTTAAATTTAGAAAAAGAACTTAGTGTGTAAATATTAAGTATTTTGTTTAAATATTAAGCATTAAAGTTGCAGGTTGTCTTTTTTTTTTTCACTTGAACATGGAAATATGTAACCTAATTTGCAGAGGTGTGGAAGCCAAATCAATTTTGGGGCTGGAGTGAGCTCAGCTCATTGTACTTACGATGAATGTATTGCTTAGAGCTATAACCAAAATGTTTGCAATTTCGCTCTGTGCCCTGGAATAGTCAATATTTGGGATTAAAGAGAAATTATTTGCAATTGTAATATTGCAATGGTAGGAAATGAAATTGATAATGTTCGATTGCATTTGAATAAGCATATAAGAGGGCAAAACCCCAATTCTGTAAAGGCTTTGTGTGTAAACAAAACTTTTCATCCTGGGAGTAGCTGCATGAAACAGCAATCATAAGGTAATGTACATATGTCTTTACAGGACTGGGGATGTAGATATTCTCCGAGAGCCAACGCAGAATGAAATAAAAGTATAGAATTTCCCACTGTGATGTTTGGGGAAATTTTGGAACTATTGTGTAAAACCTTTCTCCTTGTTGAGGCTTGTGGTTTATCATCCTCCCTCCTCCAACAATTACAGTTTCTCAAGAGCAACCTAAGAATTGTTGAGTAAAGGTCATTTATCTCGGATGGTTTTCCCTAGGATTGCTTTTCGCTCTGGCTGTCACAAAGATTTGATGCCAGAAACTGCCCCAATTCATTATAGAAGCAAGCTTGCTAATACAGAACTTTGAATGTGGATATTTGGAGGCAGTTGGCTGGAGAAAGGAAAGGCCTTGTCCGCTATGAAGAAGTAATAGCCTGTTTTAGTTTGTTACCTCCTTGTTTGCCATATTGGTATCCAAAGAGCAATAACATTTCTACAAATGAAAACAGGAATGACAGCCAAATGAAAAATCCTCCTCATTTATTTAAGATAGCATCCAGATTTGTTTATATTTGCTGCTTTTTTACCTGTTTGCTGCATGCACTGCATGGATTTAGTAGGATTTGCCAAAGCAGACCTTCAAGTGCTGCCAGCAGGAGAAAGTCTGACATTGCAGTATGTGAAGCACTCAGGAGGATTTTTCTAGCTCGATGCATTTTCCAGAGGTGCCTTGTCTACCTTGTATTCTCAACAAAGTGTTTTCCCACAAGTTGTCATGTCTCCTGCAGTATGATATTCTTCCTACAAATGCATATATCTTTCAATATGTGCGAATGCCCAGTAATGAGAGCTGAATGGGGAGTGAAGTTGTGAGTCAGGGACTTGGATAGCTTTAGTACCACATATGATTAGCTTTCCTGTAACTAGGTTGTCATTCAAATGCATCTTGGGTTGTTGGTGTCTGAACATTGCTGCCAGCTGATGATTGTCCAGGTATCCAGGTGGTTTCAGCTCTGTATCTGCTTGTATCAGAAGCAAACCAACCAATCCTCTGTTGTTTGGCTGGCTCCTGTGGTTGCACTTTTAGGCAGTTTCAGCCAAAGACTATTTTCCATGTCTTTGCCAGTTCTCAGCTGCAGGTGTTTCTCAAGGCCTGGACTTCAAGACTGGTTTGAGGCTGTGGTTATTTGCTTGCATGTAGTGAAAGGCACCTGCACGAAAGCTGTCACTTCCCGGGAGATCAGTGAGCCACATAGACTCCCTATTAACTGCACCTTTGTAAGCCTGAAGTCCCGCAGCTCCCTTAATAGTCAAAAGGAGGTAGATAAGACAAAGTTAGGCTCCTGCTGTTTTTTCTGGAGGGTGATTCAATATAGCTGCTTCTCAGTCCATAAACGGAACATGAGAGGGTTAACCTGGCAAAACCATGGATCAACTGTGTGAATGTCCACCGCTATCACACAGGCAGCAAAGACTTGCAGCCACTCTTCAGCATTCAAAGTGACAGTACAAGGTGCAGGAACCAGACCTGATGGCTGGGAGGGAGCGGTACATGCACTGCAGCTGTCTGGACTGTACCTATTATGTGGATAAGCAATCAGCTCCTGTCTCCAGGGCTGTCAATCTGGAACCTTTCACCAGCACTAAATTCACTTTAGAAAAATAAAATAGAGAGACAGAGAGATTAGTCAGACTTCTAAAATGCTTCAAGAAACTTTAATGCTATTATCTAAGCGGAAAGATATCCAGCAATTCCTCAGCTATTTAACATAATAGACAGTTGCTGACAAACGACGTTATCGAGCATACACTCTTGAGTGAGGAAGAATGATACGATCTTGCTTAAATTGTATTTTAACAAACATGCCTATCTAACAATTAAGCTGGAGCAATTTTACTCTAATAGGTGCTTTTGCTGCTTAATATAGAAATTTACATGTTCATTTGTAGCCCCCAGAGATCACACAGCTGCCAGACTCCCAGCTGCCACCACCCCATTCCTCCCCCTACGACTCGCTCTCAGCTTTGGCTACAAGCACTTGATCTAATGAAGCACTTTAAAATACAAATCCCACTGTTTTCTTGGCCGTGGAGCTGAGCTTACTGGGCTGTATTTGAAATAGACTGTCTGCCAGCCAGACACCCTTACTCACCTAAGCTAATTTTACTCCATATGATGGCAAAATCAGTTGTTCCCCCTCCCTCCTTATCAGAATCCTGTTGCGTTATAGGCAATGCTATGAAAGCCTGGAAAGGGCAATCCTCCTCTATGCGCTTGACTGTTCACCCTGTCCCTCCTCCTGTGTTGCGGTGTGAGGTCTGTCCTGCCTGGGATCAGCTCTGCGGCCGCGGTGGACAGTTTTGGGCAGTACAGGCACCAGAAGAGGCAGCGGCTCGTCAGTTGAATCTCTGCCATCTGATTTACGAGGCATTTCCCAGATAAGGAGCTTACAGTGGGAGGTGGCAACAGGCAACTTGGGTGCTGGCAGCATTTTTCCATTCTCCAGTTACTCTGTAGTTCAGCTTGGGACAGACATGAGCCTGATGTAATACGCTGTGTGCTATTTCAAGGAAACGGAGCGCGTGTCCTTCAGGCCAGCCCTCGGAAACTTTAGTAGATAAGAAATCCCGCTCTGAATGTTTCTTACACTCTCAGATGAGAAAAATAGGTAATGCTTTCTTTTAACTCTGCCAGTGAAATGTAGTTATTTCATCTAAAATTCCAGAAGCAGGGTGCCCATAGCTCAGCATTTCACGTGCACACATGCTTTTAGCATTGATCTAGCAGAAGTCAGCAGGTAGAAATGAACGCGTGGCTAGCAAATTGAGAGTTATTGGGGAAATGTGCAGTTACCTGTGGATTACAATACCAAAAGCC
Source organism: Pandion haliaetus (assembly GCA_013401275.1). Taxonomy (NCBI): domain Eukaryota; kingdom Metazoa; phylum Chordata; class Aves; order Accipitriformes; family Pandionidae; genus Pandion; species Pandion haliaetus. The sequence goes on from VYZV01021144.1 coordinate 61,477, forward strand.
AGACAGTGATGCAGGTACTCGGCTCCTTTTTCCTCTGCGATAAAAAGTGGAGGGCTTTGGTTTACCTTCAGGTCTCATCTGTTGTTTTGTCACATGGATGAAGGATATTCTGGCCCAGGTGCTGCCTTTTGTCCCCTGGACACAGTTGGAGGCAGGATACTGAGCTAGATGGAGACTGGGTCTGATCACGAGGTTATTCTTATGGAGGAACCAGCAAAACTCTATCCCTAAAGCAACTTGTTCAGCAACAAGAAAAAAGCCTAAACTTCTCTATGAAGCAATCTGGCATGAATAATTCTGTAAGCTATAGACAAAGGCGCATATTCTCTAGTATAAATCAATTTTTGTTTTTGAGGGATTTGGTCTAGAGCTTTTTTCTCTGACTTGTATACCATTGTGATGGTTTTGTAAAACATTGTCAAAAATAATTCGTTGTGGATTATCTTGTATTATGATCAGCTGTCCATATCGTATCAAGGAGTGTCCAAAAAAATTATTTCCTCCCCCTCACCCTTGCTGAGTGACGAACCTCATACCAAAGGTGCCTGAGAGGGTTGGAAGGCCAGAGAATCTGTTTCATTTGTTTTCCCATTTAAAACAAAACCACTTTTACTTAACCATAATCAAGGAGGGAGGCAACACCACTCCACGTGGCAAACAAATTTACAGTAAGTACACTTGCTGGAAAAATTTACAGCTTGTTCCTGAAAAATAGACTGAGTGTATTGATAGCATAGCACAATCTGACTTGTGTTTCCTGCATGGCAAAGGGAATGAGCATCCTCCCTAAGTCTACAGCTGACCTCTCTTCTGCAAGGTGACAGATGCCTTCATTTATAAATAGGCCCAATTAAAATCAGGATGATAGAGCTATACAATGAATTTGGGAAATTCCTCCCCTCCCGGAGGGAAGAAATGCATCTTCTGAAATAACTTGTGGAGGATAGTAAGTTACCCCTGGAAGAAGTATTCCCTGGGCTGCTCCAAGGACAGGCAAAACACCACATTGAAATATTTTCAATGAACATCTTTTCCCCAATCTCCTGCAAGCTTTCCAGTGATGAACCAAAATGCCCTTGCAGAGAACTGTCCCAAGTAATAGAGTGCTGCAAATGGAGATCAGCATTGGATGACTAACTACCAGAAGGCACCTTGAAACAGTAATTTAGCCAAATACGGAGGTGTTAATGCAGACCACAGTGACTGCATGATTGAGGAGGATGTCTCTGGAAATCATGTTCCAAACCACACCCAGTGAGGGAAAGCAGAGTCTCAGATAGCCAGAGTCTTGGAAATATTTTCGGCTGCCTAGCATGTGTCCAAAAACTCCTGGAAAGAGACTCCTGCAGATCTTGCATAGAAAAGATTTTAGCCTGTGGAAAAACTCTGCTGACATTTGTCGCATGGCCTTTTGTCACTGCCACCTCGTGAAGTACCTTCACCTCGCGATGTGGAGGGCACCAGACTGAATGTAGGCGTTCACTGCTTTAAAATTAAATGGAGGTAAATTTGGTCTCAAAACTTCACATGGAGTGAAAAAAAGAATCCCATTGTTTTGAAAAGTTGGAACTGAAACATTTGGATTCTTTCAAAAGCTGTTGTTTTCTGTTCATCTCTTTTGGCCAAAACTATTAGCTTAATTTTGTATAACTTCAAGAGAAATTGTGAACAGTCCAGAATTTCACTTACAGCTTAAAAAAACCAACAAAACCAAAACTCCAAACCTACCTTAAAACAAATGCCCTCAGGTGTATTTGCTTGTGGGAGATAACAGCCAAGGTTATGATTTTCCAGTGCTTTCAATATAAAACTTTGACTTTTTTTCAGTTACTCAGGCAGGCCGAAATTTTTCCTGCTGGTTCATCTCTTAAAACATTTGCGCCAAAGTAGTCTTCTCTTTCCAGGAACAAATTGGGAGGAAATTATTTTGTATTACCCATTAAAAAAACCCAAACAAACTCGCAGCTGTTTCAATGTGAAACTCTCAAACATCCACAAAAAAAGCCTTGACATTTGTTAATAGGATGTGGGGGCCTCACTCTGCTGATGTGTATTTTTCTGGTTCTAAACTTCCAGCTAATTCTGTTTCCAACTGTGCACGTTGCATGCATTTGGAGCCCCTGCTCCTGAACTGTCAGTGCACGGTAGAGGAAGAGACTGCTGTCCATGTTCATGTGCCAAAAATGGAGCTTCATTTGCTCTCCACCCCAGTTCATTCCTGGAGTAAGGATCTGTGTGTGTGAGGCAGCCCTAAGTACCATGTGATAAAGAAGCATGTGATTGTAGTGTTGGGGTCATTGTTGTAGTGCGTGTGCACATGGGGAACAAATTTTGATTGCACAGTCAAGCATAATTCAGGCATTTCCTAATCACTGCAATCTTGACTCTGCAACCCTATGAATTTTCTTCCATCTGTGGTGCTGTAATTCATTGCTATAATTGCTACAGATGGCTAGGGTTTGGGTTTTTTTTAAACTGTGATAGGGCAAAAAACTGAAATAGTAAAAAATTGAGAGTCTTGGGCTCTATGACATTATACACTGTGTGAAGTGTCAGGTTCCCATATGAATATGCATTTGGCATTACCTGGCTATAAAAATGCAGTTTTCCTAATCAATTTTATAAAAATCTCTGCTTATATTTTTTGATAGCTCACAATACACTATTTTCTTCTGGGTAGTGGCCAGGTAGTAGGTAGTTGTCACTGTAATAACTCTTACAGCTCTGCAATGGCAGCTTCGTGCAGATGCATTATCATCCTTAGCCTGCCTACACTGAGCTGAGACACAGCACAAATGATAGGAAGGTATAATTCTGTCTGTCTTGCAGACTGCAAGCTATGGATAGGTGATGTAAGTTTGAAGAAAGGAAACGCAACTTTTTCCCCAAATCTTTGGCTTAACTCAATGTATATCATGAGCCTAGTGTTTTAGAGGAGATGCAGGTTACCTTTTCAAAAAGCTTCAGTTTCTATAGACCTTTGTAATTCCTGCCTTCACAGCATCAGGTATATCAAAACATCATGTCAGAGGCTGTTTTGATGGCATCATAGTTCAACCAGATGCAAGATGTAAATCTAGGAAAGGTTTCCTGCCCTCCTTTGAATTTTGAAGGATTTTGGAGAGCCTACAGCAGAGGCAGCAAAACATCTGAATTTGTGGGAGAGTCCTTCAAATAAACCTCTGAACTTTCTGCGGGTCTTAAGTGACCTAAGGAAAATGTCAGAGTTTACCTAATTTGATACTGGCATAAGCAAACTGGAGAAAACTAGAGAATAAGGTAGGGAACAACCCCTCATTCCCCAGTGCTGGGAAGAAATGTTCCTGTTCCAAATGATGTCTGCCCATCATAATTATCTTTAAAATACACTTTCCAAGTTATGTAGATAAGGGGCTGCATTTTACCTTTGCAGAGCAATTACCTAGAAGTGATGTGTTGATTAAAGATTATACTTTTTGCTTATTGTTAATCAAATGTTGTCTTTGTGTCCCCTGTTATTCCAAAGTCTTCTAGGTAGATGCTATATGGGATGGTAGAGCACATGGAGAAATGAGTGTCTGTATACATTTAATAGCTGAAGGAGAATATTACTGGTGTCAAAAGCAAAACCAGCGCTGTTCACAGAATGCTAGTACGGCCAGTTGCATTAATGTGACATGCTGAACCCTGCTCAGTATCCGTGGGAATGCAGGTGAAAAGTTTTCTGTGGTCCAAGCCCAAGGTACTGACAGCTTGAGAGGCAGTGCAGGTAGCTAAAGAGGCCTTGGTGAGAGAAAAAATAAGGGCAAATCTAGATACCCGTGTACCTGCCCTGCTTCACGATGTCCTATGACACTGTAGTGTGATCCTTTGGACTCTTTGTATTGCTGGTAGTTATTTGAGGATTTGGTGGTTTAGTGGCAGATTTTTTGACTGTTTTGTTTTTCAAGGAACAGAAGCCATATATGAGCTGAGAAAAGTTGCAACTCTGTGCTACTATAGATTTTGCTCGTCATCTTGTGTTCCTCTTGCGTGAAAGTTTTTTAGAATCATCACATAGAGGTAAGAGAAACTTTGGGCCAATGTTACCTACCTTCTGATACAGGGTGTAGAGCTTTTCTAATTCTCCCTACTGCTCATAGAGCATGCTACAACTGCAGAGAATAATGTTATAAAAATAACATTATTATTTTCAGGAGATTTTTTTCACTTAATACAATCACTTGAATTTATAATTGAGGCTGCCTGCGACATCCTTTTAATCTAGTAATGCTATAACTCTATAACAGTCTAATTGAAATGTCAGCATTACGGAGGGAGAGTGATCTGGATAGCCAGAAAATGTGCTCACCACTTATGCAATTATTAGTACTGTTAAGTGACTTGTTCACAAAGAGGGAGAGTGAGTTGCTGACTGCCCGTTCAAAGTTTTTTATCCACCTTGGGATCCATTTTCATCCCTAGCGGAGGTGTGGAAGAAGGGAAGCCAAAGCAATGACATAGCTTCTGCCTTTAGCCCTTGCTAGAAAAACATCCTGTTACACCTAATAACCTCCACAGTAATCGCTTAATTGGCCACAACCCAGAAAACCTTCCCAGTAATGCTAGGGTCTCCTGCATAATAACAACAGACATTGGTGACAGCCACTTGCAAGGTGTGGCTCTGACTCATGCTTCATATTTGTGCCACTTCCTCCTGCATGCCCACCCTGAAACACATCCATGGAGCTGGGCCCCATGGTGCCTTTGTCCTCTTGGTCCTGCAGCCAAGCACAGGGCACATTCTAGTGTTGACGTCTGCTTCTGAGGCTGCTCGGGTGCTTTTTTCCTTTTCAGTTTCTTGCATCCTTTCTGGAGGCCTCGATGTACTCTGCGTTATCTCTGGTTGAAAAACTAGACCGATGCCACTCAAAAGTGTCCTAGTCATCAGCAAATGTATGACTGGATGCCTCTGCATCGCAGGGCAAGGCAGGTGGTTGGGAGCGTTGCATCTGCCTTCTGTTTTACACGCGGACTGGTAACCAACGTGGTGGATTCAGCAGGAGCTGCCCTGCACACTCTGGCTTCCCCTGCCTCCTTTGGGCCCTGCTCTGAAAACCTGGGGATAAAGTACTTCCAATATGTTGATTTTTTTTTTTTTTTAAATCGGTTAAGAAGCACAGGAGGAAATCAGTAATGGTAGACTGTTGGGATTATTTTTGAATGATGTTTTATTCCCTCAGTCAACTATAATGGGACTGCAGGAGGCTTTATGATGAGCTGTAAAAACTTACTGCTGAGTGTGGTGGTTTAATGGTCACAGGGACTTTCAAAAAAGAATATAGTTTATTTTTATGTAGCATCTTTTTTTTAAAAAAAAGGGTAAAAAAAAGTCAGAAAGTATTTTACAGGAATGAAGTAAAATAGGCAGTGAATGCTTCCAGGAGCTGGAGGCTGCTTTGGAGGGAGAAAGGGCGAAGCGGTGTATAAAGAAGGACAGGTACCATTTACAAGTGGAAAGGATAAGGGGAGAGAATTGAAAGTGAGAGTAATGGGAGAAAGAAAATGAATGTGGAGGAGGTGGACAGTATGAGAGGGGAAGGATGCAATTATAGAAAGGGAAAGAACAGGGGAGGTGAATGTTACATTTGGGGCTAGAAACAGAGGAACAATTTTTGGCGGGAGGGGAGAGTGATGGGTTTGGTGGGAGGTTGCTGCTGAGAGGGGAAGGAGAGAGGCAAGAGCTGTGAGATGAGGGATGATGGCTGGGCAAGAGGTTTGCCTGACTGAATCGGTGGGTTTCTGTGCTACCCTTGGAGGTGATGGTTGTTACCCTGGTATGTGATTGCTGGGAATTTAAGGAAACAGGATTCCAATGTTACGTGCACTGGTCATGCCACTGGTTTCTGCACAGGAGCACTCTTTCCAAAGACGGTACCTGAAGTTAGCACTGTCAAAGGTAGTCCTTTGTGGTTTTAATCCTAAGTGATTATATGGTTTCTGCAATAGGCTCTGTGATGGCAAACCTCAAAGAAAGGCAAGAACCCATTTGAGCTAACGGATTTTCTGGTATTCAGAATAAACTGAGAAAGTAGCTCTCGTAATCCCATTGAGCACTCAGGCCATGAATAACCAGACACAAAGGCTTGGCATGTAGCAGGATTAGAAGGGCATAAAGAGATGTGGTACTTCCAGGGTGGCACCTATTGCTCTTCCTGTTGGAGGAAGGAATCTCCCAATGTCATTTTAAAGTCATCATTCAACAACCAGTCTGAAATCCAGCACCAGAGTATTTCAGTTGCAACCTGTGTCCACTCCTGTTAGAAGCTCATTGTTAAGCCTTGATAATGCTATTCCTGTCTCAAAGACCTCACAGGCCTTTAAGTGATGTAGAGATAAGGAGGTCTGGAACCATTGGCAAATTGAGACGAGAAATAATTTCCTTTACCCTGAAGAATGCAGATGAAGTACTTGGTTTAAAAAAAAAAACAAAAACCAAACACCCCACCACCACCACCACCACTTCCCAAACAAACAAACAAACAAATCCCCAAACAAAAACCAGGATGTCTCATGACTGGAGAAGGAAATAGAGAAAATACCAAAGAGCCTGAAGGCCAAACAGCTTTTATTCCTTACTCTGAGGAAGAACAGCATAGATTTAATGGTCTCAGGAGGATGGATAAGGAAGCTACAAGCCACAGAGGTAATTATAGTAAACTGTGCAGAAAATTAGCCTTTCTGAATGGGGTTATGTCTTGACCATTTGTCAATGAATAATCTTAGCTTTTCCTTTGGATACTCCCAATCAGTTTCCTACAGAGTGAAATCCTTGAAAGCCCAAAGCTTTCCTTAGGGTGCTGCAGGTTCCCCCTCTGGCTTGCTGCCCTCCCTGGCTCACTACCTCCAGGGAGCCTCATGCGGGGACACACGGCAGGAGCCAGATGGACAAGGAGCGCTCTTCGTGCGAGTCTTAGGTGTTGAGCTGTTGTACAGCAATGGAAATGCCATTGTGGATTTCCATTCAGTGTCTTTTTGCCTGAGATGAACCAATGAAAAAAAAAAAAAAAAAAAAAAAAAAGAAAATGTCAGGGAGAGAAGTACTCTATTCCTCTGACCTGCTTCCTACCCGGCTATGTGCGTGCTGCCTGTGGTAGACATTAAGACTGTAAAAGCTTATTGTCATATCAATTCTGCTCCTACTGAAACCAGAGAGACCAGGAGTGTGCCTTGAAAGACTTTAAATCTTGCCCCTCCCTGATGATTTGCAAAGTTTAATTTCTGTAATGGGCTCTGGTGACAGAGGCATTCACTGTTTTTCCAACAGGAATTGCTGAATGTATGAATGACTCATTCTGTAGGCGGGAGATATAATGGCAGCCTTCGATATCCTGATCTAAGGGTGGGGAGATTGTGTGGGAGGGGAGGAATGGGGTACACTATAAGTTAAATTATTCACCTTGCTTCCCCTTCATCAGGCAGCCCCTCCTTCTCTTAAAGTCCCTTCCTGGCTCGGTATCAGGATAATGCTGAAAGAGTGAAAGGGAAGGCTGAGGGACCTCCTGTGGGAGATGAAGTTTATAATATATGCATTTGCCTGGAAATGCCATAAGAAATTAATATTTGTTACAGAAACAGTGGGACTGCATTAATATTTTAATATTAAATGAATATTTAATTTGAAAGCTTTGATTTGAAAGTGAATGAGACAGCCATGACATGAACAGTTGTGCTGTTCCTGTTAAGAAATGTTAATGATTTATTGACAATGTCGGTAGCAATAACTTTACACTGTTTCAGTTACATAATGCCTTTGAAATATTGGTAAAGTGATTACTGAGAACAAAAAGCAGGCTGGCTTCAGCAGCCTTTTTGGGAAGGACTTATGTTAGAGAAAAGTGTGATTTCCTCCAGGATGATGATCCCACCCAGTCCCCCAGAGCTGGACTTGCTGGGGCATTGGGTGGCCACCCTCTTCCTATCATCAGCATCCTACACCAATTTTGGCCATCTCTCTTGCCTGAGGTGCCCCAAGCGAACACATTGGTATGGCAGTGGCTCCTGAAAAGTAAGGCTGAACCTGGAGAGGCTGAGAGCTTCCCAGAGTCAGGCTTCTCAGCCAGCTTACCACAGTGACTCCTGCCATGGACCTCGGTGCCTTTTATAGCTGAAAAAGGCTTGCTCCAGGGTTTCTTAGGGCTTTTCTGGCTGAAGATGACTCAGGAGTATCTGTTAATTTTCATGCATTCAGTAATCTTAAACATCAAAAACATCTTAACTGCTGAAGCAGGTTTATTTTGTACATCTTAAGGGGTTGTTGAAGCTGTACCTGTAGTTTCTGGGAGCTCTCTTAGGGTGTTACTCTGGAGTGCGAAGGCAGTGACGGAACAGAAGAAAGCAAACAGATCTGTTGCCTCATGAGCATCCTGAGTTTAATCTTAAATTGCAGCTGAAACTTGAAATCCTTGGCTGAGTGTGGCTTCAGTGAACCTGAACTAGAGGCCTACAGCCTGTAGGCATTGGTTCTGAGGACTCTCTGCCTATAGTTTTTAAACCCCTTGAAAGCTCTTAGAAAAAGCTCTCCTCTGCTGAATAAATAGGGATGAGGAATAGTTTTGTGACATGTTCTGTTACCCATTAGCTCAGAACAAGGAAAATTCATCTAAAAAATAATTAAAGAGACACTTTGGCATGGTGTCATGAAAGCTGTACCATGCTGTAGGTTCCCAATTCCAGAAATGTGTTTCTTTTTAAGTCCAATCTTTGCACAAAATTAAGAGAAAAATGAAACCTAAAATCACAATGTGACCCAATCTAAACAAACAGAGAGTGTTTGTCTTCCCTCTCCCCCC
>VYZV01021146.1:0-12246 GCA_013401275.1 Pandion haliaetus
ACTGCCTGCTATTATTTGTCTTTTACACTCTAAGGAAGTAATTTCTCATCTACTAATTCTGCAATTAAAGAGATTGAGTTCAGCTACTTAGTCTGAGGCCTTGTTCCACCATTATGGCCTCTTTCTGCATTGTCTCCAGTTTTACAAAAAACATTTAAAAAAGCAGTCTCCTGAAAGGGAGGAATACAGCATTGCTGCATTAATATCAGCAGTGCTGTACTCAGAGGCAGTAATAAAATGATCACCTTTCTCCAACTACTCCCTAGTTTTGACCTTGTGGTGCTCATTCCAAGTTGGTGTTTCAGATGTCTTCCAGAGCCACTTTGCTTTGCAAGACACGATCTTTTGCTCTGCAGGTATAGCCTTCACCCCTTTTAAGTTATCAGAGATTATACAATGTACTTTAAGATGAATGATGGAAATGTTGAGCAGCACTAGGCATAATACCTCTCCTTTCAGAACTCAGTGGTGTTTTGCCATTGACATGGACTTTATGAAGTCTGTCAAACAGTTAATTCTTAATTCATTTAACATAAGCTTTAGTTATATTGTTTTGTACAATTTTATTAGCAAAATGCCATGTGATACTGCCAATATCTGTATGAAATCTAATTTTATTATTTCATGCAGGTAACTTTATTAAGCAAATATAAAATCACTTCAAAGATTTCCTGTTATTAATTACACTGCTATCCTTAGGTCTTTTTAAATTGAGGTTTTTTTACTCTTCTGTTTAGGATAGATGCAACATAACCAATCCAGAAGGAGCTGGTTTTATCCTACTTTCTTACTTCTGGAGTTTCTAAACTTTTACTTTGTTACAACTCATGCTAAAAATGAATGTCAGCTGATGGAGATTTCCCTCAGCTTGCTTTTTAGAAATCTGTGATGAACTCTACTAATTTAAGAATGTGAAATATAACTCCTTTGGGGTGGAAAGTATAGCGGCACCTTGATGAAATGCAAGTACATACTCCTCCTTTTTGAATACATTTGCATACAACCCTTGGAATTTCTCTTTCTTTTTGCATTAACCTTTTTTTCCTCTCCCAACAGCAAGCCTGGGCAAGTTAGAAAAAAGCAACCCTTTCTGAAAGCACTGTGCTAGCAGCCATTGAAAAATATTGAATACACTGGTGTTGCATAAGAATTTTCCATCTGTCTCCCAAAGTCATCTTCCTGACATTCTCATTGTGAAACACAGAGGTGGGTGGGGTGGTGGTGGTAGCAGGTTGTTCTTCTGGACGTGTTTCACTTTCTTGGACTTGGTTAATTTGGGGACATCTAAATTGGTGGATAAGATTATCTGAATAATATCTTTTTTTACACTTTTAGTTTCAGTGGGTCAAAACATTTCAGAGTAAAGAACTTGAATAAAAAAGAAAAGCTGATGACATCCAAAACACTAAATACTGAGAAACAGCAGCTATGCACAGCAGCCATACTTTATAGCTTTTTTTTGATAGGTAACTATAGATTCAGTACCCCTAAAATATTATAATTCTCAAGCCAGCAAATATGATGCCATTAAAATTCTTTATTCATTTATTTGAAATTGTTTCACTGACTTATTCCATTGACATCTAATCTATTACAATATCAATTGCAATGTCTTCATGTTATGATGTTACAGTAATTGCAGTCTCATGCATGTCAATTTTTTGATGCTAATTTTCGTTGCTTTGCACAGCCCCTCTTCTAATGTTAACGGCACTGTCTCAGACATTTCAGTTGACACAGTAACCTTCTTAGGGATACATAACTACAGTTTATTGGCAAGAACTTGGACATAGGCCTGCTATTTACATCAAAATTAATTCAAAATCATGATAGTTATATGGAAAAAATATTAATTACATTGACAGTAATTCCACTCCATATACCATTTAGCATTTGAATTACAAGTCTACTGTAAAGTGGGGGTAGGCAGGCAATCATGTTCCAGATCTTCAGCTACAACACATTAAAAAAAAATAAAAATTGAAATGAGATTTATTTTCCAGACTTTTCTGAGTTTTGTAAAATATTTCATTAGAAACATGCATTTAGGATTGCAACTACATAGAAAAAGTATTTTCCTCAAATTTCCTGCCTTTCAACTACATGAAAGACCTGAATGATCATCTGCTGTTTAAAATAAAATTTAGCCACGAATAGCCCAGAATACCTTCGAAGATCATGGAACCTGTTAGGTTCTGACCTGAACCAAGGAGCAGGCAAAATCCCAGATATTGTGTCCTCAGAAGAAGATAAATGGAATAGAAACATTTCACGCTTGAGAGAGAGAGAGGTACTCGCACCTCTGTAAGGATCCATGCACAATATGCATATAGCAGTGCTCCCTGTTAAGATGACTAGTTCACGGACATACAGGGAATATACCTTGCCCTGAAATCTTCCACTCACCCTTCTCCTTCTGCATCCCAGACATGTTATGGTAGGAAGTGGCCATTTGCACACTATAAGAGAAAAAAACCTGCTTTTATTCCCTAACGCTGTATAATCTTCACATACAAAAAGCTAAATCTTACTTTCAGAAACACACACAAAGACATCCATTTATGTCAATAAATGGCCATTCATGAGTATAAAGGGCAAAACGTAATTCAGTGGAATGAGTAAGTATAGAACAAGAACTTCATAATTCCCTGTCTAGCCTGAGTCAAACTCTGTGCTATTTTTACATACCAGCTTTCAATATTCAGAAAAGACAGATCAATAAAAATTGGGGTCAAATGTTCATTTTGACAATAATTATCAATGATCACATTATTGACCTAGAAATACAATAAAAAAATTAAATGCAAGAAACTCTTAGTGCATCACTACTTTTAATTAAAGTGCTACTGCTATTATCCTTCATTGCCATTTATCTTTATTGTCAGCTATTTTTACAGAATGACAGAAAAAAAATCTGATCCATCTATAGGTTTACCTGGAGTTCAAAGGCATAGTTTCTTTTGGTAGCAGAGAAATAACCAAGGTTGAAAAACCAAAGGCAACTAAGTGAAAGAGCTCTAAAATCCTGATAGATTTTTTTATAGGCTTTCTGAAAGTTTCCAATCAATTACTTTCTGCCTTGTCATCTATAATGGGAAGTCAAAATCTAATAAGACAAGATTAGACATAAAAATAAAGGGATTAATTTGTAGTTTACCATGATGACTATCTTTAAAAAAAGCAGTGTAATTTTCTCATATATGCACTTAAGGAATAAGAAAGGCAGTAACGGATAGGCCAGAGGACCAGATGCCAGGACTCCTGTAAACTTTAGGACAGCTCAGACACTCTTCTTGAGATCAAGTCTAATCTTTAATTAAAAATCTTGAAGGGGCCAAATTAGTTTCCTTGAAGTTGTTTGCGCAAAAATAAGTACACCACTTCCTTGGGCTCTTACACACGGAACAAAATTTCAGTCAAGGTATTGCAAACAGTACAAGATGTTATAAACATGCAGGAGTCCTGGTATCTAATACAGATGGATGAATTCAAGGAAGTCCTTTGGCTTACATAGATAGCAGTCACATCTGACTTCACAAACCCTCTATAGATAAAATTTTGTCCAGAGACTGCAGTACAGAGATATTCTTCAGCTTTGACAGGATTGCTTGCGCCCAACAATCTACCCTTCCTTTTCAAGGAACAGTTGCTTCTGACCTGATTTTCCTTCACACTGACTCAAAGCCTCAAAAACCTGTAAGAGATGCTACTATACTCTTAGTTGGTGAGAGAGGATTACAGCAACTCATAAATGACTCTGTGGGTGGTTATTTTCCTATGGCTTTTTTCCTGGGGTATTTTAGCCATATTTGCTAATATTTAGCTAAATCCAGCAGTTTATATATGCTTTATCAAACAGGTAGTGTATTGGGCTTCTGTGGCCTTCTGTGGCAAGGTTTTGGTAGCCGGGGGGGGCCAGGGGGGTTTACAGGGTGGCTTCTGATGAAAAGCTGCTAGAAGCTTCCCCTTTGCCTGATAGAGCCAATACCAGCCGGCTCTAAGACGGACCCACCGACGGCCAAGGCCAAGCCCATCAGCGATAGTGGTAGTGCCTCTGTGATAACATATTTAAGACGGAAAAAAAGTTGTGGGGCTCAGTAATGGCAGCCGGAGAGAGGAGTGAGAATATGTAAGAGAAACAACCCCGCAGACACCAAGGTCAGTGAAGAAGCAGAGGGAGGACGTGCTCCAGGCGCCGCAGCAGAGATTGCCCTGCAGTCCGTGGTGAAGACCATGGTGAGGCAGGCTGTGCCCCTGCAGTCCATGGAGGTCCACGGTGGAGCAGGTATCCACCTGCAGCCCGTGGAGGACCCCACNAGGTTTTCTGGCAGGACTTGTGACCCTGCGGAAGACCCACGCTGGAGCAGTTTGCTCCTGAAGGACTGCACGCTGTGGAAGGGACCCATGCTGGAGCAGTTCATGAAGAACTGCAGCCTGTGGGAAGGACCCACACTGGAGAAGTTTGTGGAGGACTGTCTCCCATGGGAGAGACCCCATGCTGGAGCAGGGGATGAGTGTGATGAGTCCTGCCCCTGAGGAGGGTGAAGCGGCAGAAACAACGTGTGATGAACTGACCGTAACCCCCATTCCCCATCCCCCTGCGCTACTGGGGGGGGGTAGGTAGAGAATCCAAGAGAGAAGTTGCACCCGGGAAGAAGGGAGGGGTGGAGGAAAGGTGTTTTGAGGTCTGGTTTTATTTCTCATTACCCTACTCTGGTTGATTAGCCATAAATTAAGTTCATTTTTCCCCAAGTCGAGTCTGTTTTGCCTGTGATGGTAACAGGTTGAGTGATCTCTCCCTGTCCTTATCTCGGCCCAGGAGCCCTTTGTTATATTTTCTCCCCCCTGTCCAGCTGAAGGGGGGAGTGATAGAATGGCTTTGGTGGGCACCTGGTGCCCAGCCAGGGTCAACCCATCACAGGTAACAAGAGAAGAATCAAACAAATTAGGAGTACTATGCCAATTTCACCCACCCCTTAACAATTTTGGTAGGCTTGGTGTAATTTAGGATTTTAACCCAAAAGAGAAGACTCTAATGTTAACACATCACAGACATCCAACAGTCCAGAGTTATGAAAATGTGTGAAGGTGTGAAGATGAGTGTTACAAAGTCCAGCAGCAAAACAGCTGATTTGTGCAAGATGCCTAACAAATTCAACAATCTATTTAGGAGAGAAAGATGGGAGACATTTACAATGATCTAAATCAGAAATTGTTTTCATAAGGAATTCCATGCAGAAAGAGTTCCTAAACAATAGCATGACTGGATTATTACTACATAACTTTATATTCTAAGTACAATTAACGATCTGAAAACAAATCCACAGTACATTGGCAGTTATTCAAACTAATTACTTAATGGTTTTTTATGCATTTGTCTTTGAATTTTAACGCCAAAGGTCTATTTAAGAAATATGGGGAGAAAAGTCTGTTTCAATAGTGAAAACTCCTAGCTTGTCCTGCAGACAACCACACAATTTTTCTTCTTCCTATTACCATGTCCTTTTCCAGCAAGGACAGGAAAATTACATCCTCCAGGTTTTTCTGCTGCAGTACTCTCTGGAGGATATCTGAAAATTGATACCTATTTCCATTACATTCTATACACAGATTTTTACCTACCTTGCTATTTTTCATGCCCTCATTATTCACTAATCCCACAACTAGGATAGGGGTCCCAGCACCACAAACTGTACCAAGCTCCTCAAAACCAACCAGTTTAGCATAAACAGAAAAATGCTCCGGGCAAGCTGCAGTCTTGCCTTTAGACAATCCTGTTTCTCTTGATCTCTCTTTGCTTTGTGGGTGGATGTCTGGCATTCATCAAGTTTCTCAGCCCCCTGTGATCTCAGGTGGCCTCCACGAATTGGCTGCCTGTATTCAGGGGCAACAGTCCCCTCCCTGCATCAGCTGCTGCAACACAAGCATGCCCAAAGTGAAAGATCCCAATGCCAAATTAAATTGTTCTACCTCATTTGGCCCAGCCAGGTCTGTTGAGTCATTGCATTCAGAGTAACCTGGTTCCCTAGGGGGCATTAGGTGGCCCTCCAAGAAAACACCTCCTGTGCTTTACTATTAGGTGCCTCTGGCTCCCCAGAGAGGCACCTTTGCTCATCTCCAGATGGTTCACCTGAGAGCAAGTTACCTTCAGGCATCGCATGGCACACTCCAACTATAGTCAGCCCCACATTATTTTTTCATGCACATGGGAAGACTGGCATCCTTCACAATTGCCAGCTCTTAGTATTCTCAGGAGGAACTCTAAAATCAAGTGAGGTTGGGTTTTTTTTCCAGAAGTCTTATCTAAACAAATGAGCATGGTCAACTGAAGAAAGGAGCCTGTTTTGGGTGACTGCTGTCTCTTTCTAAGATGCCCTAATGCTCACTTCATCCAAAGACAGAAATAAGACAAATTAAGTTTCTTGCAACACAGACTGCAAAACTTCTATCTCCCCAATTAGATTAAAATAACTCACTAATTTGTTTAATCCACACTTTTCACCACACCTGCTGTAACATTAAAAATCATTCCATTGCTTGTTGTCAGTAACTTTTTGTTGTGGTTTCGGTTTCAGCCCAGCCAGTAACAAAGCACCACGCAGCCGCTTGCTCACTCCCCGCTCACTCCCCACCCCTGCCCCTGGCCACGTTGGGATGAGGAGAAAATCCAAAGGCAGGCTCGTGGGTCGAGACAAGGACTGGGAGGGATCACTCCCCACTTATGGTCACAGGCAAAAGACAGGCTCAACTTGGGGAAGAAACAAAAGCAATTTCATTTACTACAAATCAAATCAAAACAAGGATATTAGGAAGTGAAACCAAACCTCAGAGCACCTTCCCCCCACGCCTCCCTCCTTCCCGGCTCAGCTCCATTCCCAGTGCTTTCTACCTCCTCCCCCCGGTGGCACAGGGGAACAGGGGATGGGGGTTGAGTCAGCTCGCCACACATCGTCTCTGCCGCTCCTTTCCTCAGGGGGAAGATTCCTCACTCGTCCCCTGCTCCACCGTGGGGTCCCTCCCACGGGAGACAGTCCTTCACCAACTTCTCCAACGTGGGTCCTTTCCGCGGGCTGCAGTTCCTCACAAACTTCCCTGGCGCGGGTCCTTTCCGCGGGCTTCAGTTCTTCCCGAACTTCCCTGGCGCGGGTCCTTTCCGCGGGCTGCTCTCCAGTCACACACTGCTCCAGCGCGGTTTTTACCATGGAGTCACGGCCATCTTCGGGAGCCTCTGCTCCACCGTTCACCCCCATGGGCTGCAGGGGGACAGCCTGTCATCTCACAACGGGCTGCAGGGCCATCAGCCTCCTCAGGCGCCCCTCCTCCCCCTCCTTCTTCACTGACCTCAGTATCAGCAGCGAGGTTCTTCTCACATTCCAACCCCCACACACTGCTGGTTGCCCTTCTTCAATCTGTTCTCCCAGAGGTCGTACCACCATCACTGATGGGGTCGGCCTGGGCCAGAGGCGGGTCCGACTTTTTGGAGCCGGGGGAGCTTCTAGCAGCTTCTTACAAGAGCCACCTCTGCAGCCCCCCTCCCCCACTACCAAAGAAGACCGCGCCACACAAACCCATAACACTTTTCAAATGCCAAAGCCTAATGTTTAGCAACTATAGCAAGGAAAAAAAAAAAAAACCCACACCCTAACACTGGGAGTAATATCTTATAAGTCACTAGTATCAAGTTTACAATCAAGTATCAAAAGATATTTACAGAAGAATTCTCTAGATATCATGAGCATTATTCATTCTGAAATTCTGCAGCATTGTATTAAATTGTATATCTGAATGTGGACAGTTTTCAGTCTCAGGAAATAAATATTCTGTTCTTTATAATTCTACTGGGAGATGAGACAAGAGTGAATGAAACTTACACTTCAGGTCTGTGAGGCTACATCTAGAATGTACTTAATCCAGACAATTCAAAAGAATTATAAAACAGTCAGGTACATTATTTCAAATTAACCTTCAATATTTTGTTTCAGTTTATGGAAATTGCATAGCAAGTATTTTTCAAATATTTTCTTCCTTATTTTATTAGATATTTAATTTTAAAGTATAGTAATTTATATATGTGAAATTAATTGCTTTCTAATGGCTGTTATATTAACTATTTTCCTTCAGGAAACACATGATTTGGGTACCCTCGCTGTGTTCATGTAGTTACATCACCAACATTACATATGGGCTCATGCTCACTGTTAAACTAGTGCTACCACTGGGGCAATGTAAAATCAACTGGTTTAAATCTGAGTGTGTGGCCTAAATTACCAGTTTTATTACCACTTTCCAAGGGATCACTGTCTTTCATTTAGAGTCTTCAGGGAGAAATTATGAATGATAGCTATCACCTTATAAGTAAACAATGAGATTAAATTAATGTTTGTTAAACACAGAGCATTCCAAATGAGTTTTATACAAATGGCAATAAACAAACACAGGATGCTCTTCATTAATGATCAAGCTGACAAAAAGACATAGGAATAATTTCATTCAATTTAAAGTAAACTCACATATTGTTATTGATCAACATGAAGTGACAAACAGTCTTTTATCCCCTTCCTTTCTTTTTGTACAGCTTGGTTTAGAGACTGGTCCACAAAATACTAGAATAGCCTGTACTTACAAAGTTGGCTTTTATCCTTGCTTTTACCTACCCCCTGGTAAGTAGGAAAGGGCTGTTATCCAGACTCAGAAAGGTGAGAGAGCTCAGATACATTCCTGAGAACCTGTGTAGTTCAAACCTCCCACCCTCTGCCTGTACCTGCCACTATTTTGTTTACTTTTTTAATTCAGAAAGTGCAAAATGAGGGATTTTTTAAATAGTTCTGAGTACTTGCAGTGGCTGGACCAATTTGTCCTTAGGTAAACTTGGCTAATAAAGTAGTTTAGTAGTTCAGCAACTTTATTATCTGCGTATAGTTAAACCAATCTGAAAGGAAAACAAGCTCAGACTTTCCTCCCTTTCACTCTTTGTGATTACAGTCATTTATACCTTTCTGACAGACAACTAAGAATTTTTCCTCCACAGCAATGTAGCTATTTTCTGGCAGTTCTCTGAAATGGAGGACTACTAATCAATTTCTGTTAATTTGATAAATATAATCAAATCAATCAAGAAAAAAAAAAAGACAAAATGCATCACTAAGTGTGGGGCCTTAAAAGCTCATTTAGTCTGGGCACTGTGCCCACAAGTGAACTGCTGAAGGAGGAATCAATTCCATCCTCAATCATGACCTTATCTGTAGAAAAAGGCCTTTATGTGAGATCATATGTTGTGAAATAGTTGAAACTTTATTCTGAATGATGCAATTAGAACCTTGGTGATATTTTTTCAGATATTCGTAATTCTGCATTACCTACGTTTTCAGCTTAATTCTGATTCAAAAAGCTAATATAGATTCCAAGTGTTGCTTATTGTTAACACAACAGTTGTCCTGTGTTAAAGATTTTAAGCTGGAGTAAGGTTGAAAAGGCTAAATGATTATTTAATTAGAAACACCTGGCAGATAATGCAATAGAGGTTCAAATTTCCTCATTATATCTCTTGCCAGTATCTTTAGGAAAAAGAAGATGGGAACAAATAATCTCAGACATGCTATCCATCCAGGTTTTGAGGTTTTTGGGTGAGGGTTTTATTATTATTATTGTTGTTGTTGTTGTGCTTGATCTTACACACTATTAATAAATTACAGGTAATTACCCCATTTAGTGGTACATATCAGACATGTTTACAAACATACAAACTGGAGCACTGTAAAGTTCAGCAGAGGAAACCCTGCTACTGAAAGGTTCAGATTCTTGCAGAGTCACCTATGGGGTGGTAATTGGTTTTTCAAGAGCAGGAGATGGCAACTCATCTAATCAAGAGACATCTGCATCTCCAGGAAAGAGAGAAAGGTAGTCTAAGACAAGACAACTGGGAAGATTGTCTCCTGCAGAAGAAAAACAAGTTTGGAAGAAAAACATTGTCTGCTTCTACCTACAGGAGGACTTGTAAATGGGGATTAGCTATGAAATGGATATTCTCTGGTGCGCTCAACTACTGGCATACAGCATGCAAAAAGATACAGCATCTCACAAGACACATGTCAGCAAGTTACAAGCGACAGCACAACCTCTCCAGTCTAATCTTTTTGTAAGCTGATTAAATTAGGTTGTTCTTTCACCTCTTCATATGTCTTTTGGAAAAGTCTGTAATAATGTTGACTATTTCGGAAGCAGTAAACAAATATCTTCATTTGCATTACAATATAGCTTGAGTTACGAGCAATTACAATGTAAATTGATAGCAGAATTTATCACACTGAAAGTCTTGCTGAATCATTAAATCAGGACACTTGTCGTGTCCCAAGGGTGGAGCAACTCAGGTTCCTGGATTTCCTTTGTCAGAATTAAGGTGAAACAACACCAGGGGAGTTCAAATAACTATCAACATTCATTCAACCTAGCTAACCTTGCCCAAGTACAAGTGAACTTATCAATATGAACCTTGCATCATGTCATTAAGCCGCTGTTTGAAAAGAGAAGGGAGGTGTAGAAGAAGAAGTGGAAAAAGGAACATGAAACTGTGTCAGAAGGAGATCCCTCCTATTGAGTCAGGAGGTTCAGAGCAGACCTCCTTGCTTTCTGGACTCCTTCTCAAAGAGGAGCCAAGAGGCGGCTAGATCCACTCCTAGTCTCAGACTTGGTCAACAGTTTATGTTTAAAAGGATGAGGTGTAGGGACTGTGGAAAAGAAAGACAGAAAGGAGAGGTGGAGAAAGAGAGGGGGAGAAGAAAAGGGCTTCATGAGTCCTGGGTCCAACGTTGGTCCAGCAATGTAGAGACCCAGTTCCAGAGGGCATGCACTGATAACTCGTTCTCCCTTCTTTTATAGTGTGCTAGTCAGTGGTCTCGACATGCACGGTTCACGTTCCTGGGGTTCTCTAGAAACAGTTGGTGAGCTTGCAGGGGGGGTTCATTGGGGAGTTTTCTCTCTTTCCCTGCTGGCATGACCGCTTAAGATAGAAGCACAGTCCCATCCTCTGCGGGGCCCCCTCCTCCGGGCGCATACTCTGTGCTCCTTCTCACGGTCACTTAAGGAATTACAGCTTTGGAGAAGCGTGGTCCCACGCTCTCTGGGGCCCTCTCCTCTGGCCACATCGTCCTGTTCACAAAACTCCGGTGTTTTTACAGAGGCTGTCTTCTCCACCAAAGTTCTTTAACTAATGTTTGAGACATTAACTGTAATTTGTCAGACCGTCACAACACTGCAATACCGTAACAAGTGCCCAGGTCCCCAGCAAGATTGAAGGTAACAGCATATGGTCCCTCTGAAGCTTCATGATTAAGTGGAGAGTTGATACATGAGAGTTCAGAAGGGAAAGAAGCAACAAGCAGAAATCAGGAAGATGCTCTGACGTTCAACAAAATAGTCACTGAGGAGGACTCCCTGGGAGTTTGTCATATTCATTCATGCCTTAAACCCAAGATTATAGTTCTGTTTTATGACTTTGAACATATGTTTTCTAATAATGTGAGAAAACCAAGTTTCTAACCTCCTCTATGACACAATAATCTAACGGCTGTATGGCACAGGACAGCAGATAATACCAATTCTAACCGAGATTAAGGTTAGACTACTGTTGAAAGTACTAGAGACAAAAATAAATATTAAGCCTCCCTTGTTTGGCACAATAAAGGTACATATGTACATTTTCTTCCTTTGAACAGCTTACAGCCTGAATAAACAGGAAAAGAAGGTGTCTGTAAAAGCATAATGAACAGTGCTATGTTGATAAACATTACATTACTCATGATTTATCTGTGTGTTTGAGCACACCTTCTGAGATGTGTATTCACAAGTCAAGAGCGGTGACTCCCAGGGGATTCTTTAGAGGGAGAAAAATTGA
Organism: Pandion haliaetus; assembly: GCA_013401275.1. Classification (NCBI taxonomy): domain Eukaryota; kingdom Metazoa; phylum Chordata; class Aves; order Accipitriformes; family Pandionidae; genus Pandion; species Pandion haliaetus. Next base: position 11,891 of record VYZV01021146.1, read on the forward strand.
AAGGATAGCACCACGGAATGTGAGAAAAAGTGAAAACATGATTGTGAGGGATGAAGTGAAAGATCATTGGAACAGTTTCTCAATTTGCATTGCAAAAGTTAATCTGAAAAATTAATGGTTCAACCTCCCATGTATAACTCCACTGACCTTCCACAACTGCAGCCCAATCTCATTTAGAGCCAGACAGCTGATTATGAAGTGATGCAAATCATGAGTTTATGTGGCAAATTAAAAAAAAAAACTGATACTGTTATGGGTTTGTGTGGCCCGGTTTTCTTTGGTAGTAGGGGAGGAGGCTGCAGAGGTGGCTCCTTTAAGAAGCTGCTGGAAGCTTCCCTGGCTCCCAAGAGTCGGAC
>VYZV01021147.1:773-12182 GCA_013401275.1 Pandion haliaetus
TGAGTCCTGTGTTCAGTTTTGGGCCCCTCGCTACAGGAAAGACATTGAGGTGCTGGAGTGTGTCCAGAGAAGGGCAGCAAAGCTGGTGATGTGCCTGGAGCACAAGTCTTATGAGGAGCGGCTGAGGGAACTGGGGTTGTTTAGCCTGGAGAAAAGGAGGCTGAGGAAGACCTTATCGCTCTCTACAACTGCCTGAAAGGAGGTTTAGTGAGGTGGGTGCTGGTCTCTTCTGACAGGTGGCTGGTGATAGGACGAGAGGAAAAGGCCTCAAGTTGTGCTAGGGGAGGTTTAGATAGGATATTAGGAAAAATGTCTTTACTGAAAGGGTTGTCAGACATTGGAACAGGCTGCCCAGGGAAGTGGTTGAGTCACCATCCCTGGAGGTATTCAAAAAGCATGTAGACGAGACACTTCATGACATGGTTTAGTGGGCATGGTTGATGGTTGGACTCGATGATCTTAAAGGTCTTTTCCAGCCTAAATGATTCTATGATTCTATTCTATGATTCTATTTCCTTCTGACTTTACGCCTTCAATCTTTCCTGTTCTACTGATCTAGACATCATTTTGTACCTATTATAATGCCTTACACTGTTCTAGGGATATTCCATCAGTTTCACTTGTATCTACTGAACTTATAAAAGTTATGTCAGCATAGGCTGATGAGACCTATTTTCTAGATGTTTGTGTTACTTGTTCTACTCTTTTAGGTTTTTTTATTATCAGACTGACATGTTCTTTATCTGATTCAGATCAGTGTCTGATTGACAAGCCTGGAATTGACTGCATCATTCACTTGTTTTAAATTTCATAACATTTTAATCTTTCAAATTTCTAAAGCACATTTGAAGTCAACATAAATTACTTAGAGAGTTCTTAAGCATTTTTAAAGATCCTAAATGCAAATTGTTTGTACCTACTATTTAAAAATGCCTAACATTTATTGTTTTAGCTTAACATAATCTTTGATTAGTATTATTATCATCAGAGGAGAGGAATTAATGATCTATATTGCATCAACCACCAACTAGAAAAGTTTAGCAAATACTTCTGCTTATTCTGCATCAGTATTGACAGTTCAACCATATTCCTAATAATAGGCTAAAACCATAGTAAGAAATCTTTCCAACATCAGTTCTTCCTCTACTAGATAATAGAAGCCTCTATTATCAGGCTTCACCTCAGAAAGTTATTCTGACACAGTAATTAAGCCATTACTCAAGAGTTTCAAGATAAGCGATGGAGCTCTTTAGAAGTTTGAGCACACAATCCCAGTATAGCTTTTATTCCAGTTTTAATGCTTTTATTCTGTAGTCAGGCTCCAGAAGCCATACTTGCCTATGTTCCTCACACTCAGCAAAAACACTGAGGTATTGTTTCGCTTAACCCTCCTTCAGTTGCCTTCTGCACTAAGTGGAATTAGTTACTGTAGCTGAGCTGATTTGCAATAACTCTTCTGTTTTTGAGCCCCCACAATCTCACTTAGGTCTCTTCCTCCACATGGATACTTGGCAGATATTTCAACCAGAGGATGACAGCCCTCTTGGAAGCCTGGGATGAACGAAATACAGCTATAGGAAAGCAAATGGCAAAATAGAGGAAAGAATGTGTACATGGAGAAAAGTAGGGAAACTTCAGGGAGTAGCTGGAGGAAAGAGCTTGTGTGGCTCCCCTTTGAGAAACAGGCCAAAAGAAAAAAACAAAGGAGAGCATGTTGCCCTGGAATAAGAGAAATTATAATAAAAAAATAATGCCAAAAGAAATAACAGGTGATGAGAAAAGGAGGAACATATTACTTCATAAAACAACTTCCAGCCTCTCCAGTTCTGCCCAAATCATTTTATATGAACAAAATTATTATTTAGAATTTATTATAAGGCTGCTCAAGAAAACAGGACTTTGGGGCTAATTAATGTATACATCCCAAGTGACAGCACAGGTCAGTTGACAGTACCAAAGAACGTATGATCAAACTTGGCTTCCTACTTCCTGGCTTCAAATTTCCTTAAAGTAGTGAAACTTTGATATCCAAATTACAGAGCATACCAAGCTCCTTTAACTTTTGCTCAATACAAATGTTACTTTCTAAAAAAAACTTGTAAAAGGCTTTTCCCTATGAAGACTTTGGCATAATACCTCTGCAATTCTGCTGCATCTTACTGTAAATTTGTCATCATTTAACCCCAGTCAGCAACTAAGCACCATGCAGCTGCTCACTCATTTCCCACCCCCACTCAGTGGAATGGGGGAGAAAATCGGGAAAAGAAGTAAAACTCACGGGTTGAGATAAGAGCGGTTTAATAGAACAGAAGAGAAGAAACTAATAATGATAATGATAACACTAATAAAATGACAAATGATAACACTAATAAAATGACAACAGTAATAATAAAAGGATTGGAATATACAAGTGATGCACAATGCAATTTCTCACCACCCACTGATCGATGCCTAGTTAGTCCCTGAGCAGTGATTCCCGCCCCCCCCCTCCCCCGCCACTCCCCTAGTTTATGTACTAGATGTGAGGTCACATGGTATGGAATACTCCGTTGGCCACTTTGGGTCAGCTGTCCTGACTGTGTCCCCTCGAACTCCTTGTGCCCCTCCAGCCTTCTTGCTGGCTGGGCATCAGAAGCTGAAAAATCCTTGACTTTAGACTAAATATTACTTAGCAACAACTGAAAACATCAGTGTGTTATCAACGTTCTCATACCAGACTCAAAACCATAGCACTATACTAGCTACTAGGAAGACAATTAACTCTATCCCAGCTGAAACCAGGACAAAAATCACATAAACATCACTGGGACCAGCAGAGGCAATAGGCGAGCATCAGTCAGCTACAGCCAAACTGCCTGGGGCAAGCTCACTTTGACTCATGAAGATTGTCAAATTTTGTACGCAGGAATGATGTCTCTTGAACACCTTCATTTCACAAAGGGAACACATGAGAATATAAAGGAGAAGAGTAACCCTGGATTTTCCATTGGTGTTATTTAAAGAGATTTGTTGAAAAACTTCTTTAAGGTCTTCTAAACTGATTAGGCATCAGGCAAGATGAGGTTTCCAGGGAAGGGATGTGCTACAGACCTGTTACTTGGGCTGTGAGGTTAGATGCAGGAGCAGCTCAGGGGATGGACATCAGGCTCATGACTAAAACCCATCTATGGATGTGCAGAAGTTACTCTAGCAAAATCCCTCCTCATCTACCAAGTCTTGTGTTTGGGCTGCCCTTGGGCAGCATAGAATCATAGAAACATAGAATGGTTTGGGTTGGAAGGGATGTTAAAGATCATGTAGTTCTAACTCCCCTGCCATGGGCAGGGACACCTTCTACTAGACCAGGCTGCTCAAAGCCCCATCCAACCTGGCCTTGGCATGAGGAAGGTCTAGCTGATATGCCTGGAAGGAAATTTCCAGAGTACCCAGCCCTTATGAAGAATTTCAAGAGGCTCTCTCAAACAGGAGTAGGCAACCCCAAGTTTGATTTGATAGATGGAAATCTTGTGTTTGACAATAAAATATAGCACAGCCTACGTGTCTTGGCTTTCTCGTCATGCCAAGGTTCCTGCTTGCCTCCCTCTCACCTCCCAAGCTCTGCACAATTAAGAAGACCAGCTCTCTCCATTACCATGCATTTCTAGACCATAGAAACCTAACTGAAAAACATCTGTGATGGAGGTAGGAGTATTGCAAAGGGCTTGCTCTAATGTAGCTTGCATTACATTTGAGCCTCAGCTCCAAAAATTATGCCTGCGTGCGCTGGGAGAACAATGATGGACTGATGGACCAGGTTTTTATCCTCACCTGTATTAAGAGGTGCTAGTGGGTAAATCAGGTGGTGCTAGTGTATGTAAATCAGATGGTACCTATTTTAGTGGTGGTATACCACGGCATGGATAGAGCAGACAAATGATGGTGGATTGTGTGCTAGATGTGCAGGATCTGTGGGTTAGGTGCCAGGAAGAGTGGTGTCCCAGGTTTGGTTGTGATTGGACACTATGGGGACTTGAGGTGGACCTACAAGGCAGGCAAAGATGCACTCTTTCAGCTTTGGTGTTATTCCAGGAATAGCATTCAGGAGCCTACTGAGAGGGAGCGATTAGGGCCAGACTGCAGAGAAACCCATAGGGCACCTTCTAGTGTTGTCATAGCCATACTGCACGGCAATTTCCTCTGCAAAAGTCTGCCCAAGTCACATTCCTCTTTCTCTGCAGGGTCTGAGTGACACCCAACCTTAATGCATCTGTACTGCTAGAACTTTTTCAGAAAGTTATGACTTCATGAAAAATATACAAAATTTCCAATATTCAGTCTTCCTCTTCTGTCAGGCTGAGGAAGAAATTAAATGTTCCCTGCTTCATCATTTATTCTGTAATAACTTAATCATGAATACAGAAGGCTTCTTCATGTCTATAGAATTGCAACAGGAAATGACACAGCTTCTAGCTTTCTGTACACAGTCTAATGGCACTTAAAATGCCTAATTATAATGATGCAGAAAAGCACCAAGCTTTCCTAGATTGTTATATTTGTCTACTTACATTTACTTATTCTTAGAGACAAAGGATAAATGCAAAATTCTGTTTCAAGCTTATATAGATCATCTGTAACGACTTATGAAAGCAAATTCAAGTTATTAACCACCAATGTACCACAAATGTTTCTGCAAACAGTAAGAGTATACCGTAAATAATGCTCTTGTTTTCCCTTCTTTTGGTATACAACTGCTGGTGTTAGTATTATTTGAAATTGCTTATGAGAACAGTTGAATCTCTCTTATTATTAAGATTAGGCTTGTAGACATTTAAAATCAACATTTGTAAGAACTAATATTAAATAGAGGAAAAAAGTATTGCTCCAGGAACCCATGTCAAAATGGCAGTTTTTAAGATTCTGGTAGACATTTTTTCTTTATTATAGCATCCCCTTCCCCATGTGTATAAAAAAAATCCCAAAATATTTTACCAACTGGCTTGTGCTGTATGACATGAACAGATGAAAAGGTAAATAGAACATTAAGTACACATGATGCACTTTTTTCCTGGCTTCTTCAAGTTAAATTCTTCATTAATTTATAGTCTGGAGGAGATTCTTGCCATGAGTATGTAGGATAATGAAGAATTTGCATTAGTGTGTACTCATATTAAATCTGACCTTCTATATTTATTTTTAAATAAGCAAGTGAAATCATCACTCAGATTTATGAAGAACCAAGCAGGTGAGTTTGCCCTACTGTTGGTGGCAAAACTGTAGTTACTAGCTTCAAACAAGATGGCTGTGTGTTAATAGAGTTTGACTGTCAGATGCTGTAGAAACTAAAATTTTTTTTATTTCCAATATCCTACTATACCATTCCTGCTACTACTTTATTCTAATGCTGGGATAGTTTCCTTGCTCAATTTGTGTTATGCAATGCTAAAGAAATAAAATCAACCTCCAGGTCCAGGACAGGGCTTCTGGCTCTTTTTTTTTTTTGCTCATTGGTCCTCAGAGAAGAGGTACAACATGAGCCAGAACAGCCTCTGCCCCAACCTCTCGTCGGGGTGTGGGAACTGGTGGCCCTTCCCAGGTCCTCCAGCAGCCACTGAACACAGCCAAGGTCCTAGAGCCTGTCATGGACCAAACACAGAGCCGGGGAGGTGAGCAATAAATTATTCCCCAGTGTGTTTTGGGGGACAGAAAACAAATGTGTCTGGAGAGACAAGGTATGCTTTGGTGCCTGGAAGCAGCCCCGACAGTGAGGTTGGTTATAAATACACTGCTAGGAACCTGGAGGGTTAGTGCAGAAGCCAGTGTGCGCAGCTGCAGGCTTCAGTCCCAGGGCTGTCTCTTAGTTTAAGAGCTGGAAAAATATACATCATCTGCTTAAGATACCGCAAGTTAGATATTATAGAAAATCCACCAGTATTTCAATCAACTGCTGTTATTATATGTTTACCCATCTGAAGCATAGCTTTTCCCTGCCAGTGGCAATCAATTAGTGCTTTTGAGAAAGCTATTGCCTAGACTAAACATTACACATCCCATCTTCAAATATTATTCCCAAGGAAAGACATATGCAGATGCTTTCCTTTGGGTGCAGAGTGCTACTAGTGAATTGAAAATTTGTAATTTGTCAAGTCTGATGAGGATGTAAGGATGTCCTAACTGAAATCCTACATAAACAGGATGGAATAGGTACTTTTAAGACAAGGACTAAGCATAAATCATCACTGTGAGTCTATACAGAGGCTGAAATGCCATTCTGAACAGAGAAACTTTCCTGAACTGAAGTCTACAGCAAATGTTTTAACTTCAAATACATATTTAAGTGAAAAATGGTAGATGTGAGTTTTTTCTAACCTAAGGCCTTGTGCTACAGTTTCCATGTTTTCCCAGCTTTTCTTAAATATCAGTGGTAGGTTGCTCACTAACAGCCTAGTTTGAAGCTGATTTTGCAGTTCTTGGGGTAGGTTTGGAAACTGCTGGACAAAAATTCATGACCTGTCTCAGGGAATCAGAATAAACAATCAAAATTGATCCTTTGGTGGCTTTAAAATCTGACTACTTAATTACTTTAAGAATAGCCTAATACATATTAATTAATAATATTTGCTTAGCTGCAGTGCAGTACCTTGTTTAGCCACTTATTTTTATTCCATCCATGTATTTCCTCTTGTTCAACTTAAGTGAAAACCTACTGCAGCTAAGCTATACAAGCAACTGTCTATGCAACTAGCAGAGGAATAGAGTGGAACAATGACATTTAAAATTGCTGAGAATTTCAAAGAATAAAATGTTAACACAAATGCATAAAGACTTTATAAAAGCAGTGTATACACACCACACCCAGATGTGAATGCATAATAAGTGCTATAGGGTGATACTGAAATACAGCCAAAGGTCGGGAAAGAAAATAAGCAAAGAAAACCTACGCCTAAAGTTTAGGAAATTTCTGTAATTTACATTTCAAAGTCTCTCATGCCAATGATGAAGCTGTATTTTAAATTTATAGATTAACAACTTGTGCGTGGGCTTTGGCACGACTGAGTTCATCTCCTGTTTATCACCAGGATATTGCGTGGAACCAGCATTTGTCAGGAAGCTGGTGTGCCACATCTCAACGGGGTAGGAAACTTTGCTTCAGTCTCAACTACTGTGGCACTGAAATTATATATTCTTCTGGGCTGTTGTTCAGACTGAAACAAAACCTAGTGTGTGAGTCTAACACTGAGTGCACAAAAGGGAAAAGTGAATTTCTCAGCAAGCCACCAAATCTCTGTGAGGCAAATTAAAAGTCAAGAAAGACCGACAGTCAAAGCTTAAAAGAACAAAAGAAAATGCAAACCTTGAATTGGAGAAACAGTTCCTAAAGTTTCTGTAGACTATTAATCATAATTCTTTTGTCTTCCTCCCTCTTCTATCAGTTACAAAATCATATTAGGAAAGTGGATTAAACAGTGATAAAATATGCAAGAACCCAACTGCAGTACTCCTTTCCAGACACCAGAATAAAATTTAATCAGCGTCAGTTTCCATGCCTGTTTCTCTGACCTGTTTAACACACTGATGTCAGTGATGGCTAGAATGTGTAGGCCACTCCAGAAAGAGAAGGAAGAAATATTTTATGTATTCACTTAACTTGGCAAATTGTTTACCTGCACTGAGAACCTGAATAAAACCATCTTGATTCAATATTAATCGGATTGTCACTTTCTCCCTCACAGGGAACACATTACATTTTTCATGAGTTTATCTCAGGTTGCCAAGGTGACATTTAATTTTTCACCTCACCATCCCCAGATTGATTGCATTTCTGCCTGATAATGCAGTCTTGATTCCTCCACAGTTCTGTTCCTTTTGGAACAGTCCTCTTTTCCCCTTTGGTACTACTGGCTGTTGTGTTTCCATAGAGTCAGGAAGGCAAAAAACATTTTGTGGGGAGGATATGAAATGCCACTGAAGTCTGTCCCACTTCCTTACTTTTGTTTTCCCATCGATGAATGGGTTTTTACTGGGGCAACCTCTGGGAAAGGGAGGTCAAAACCAGCTCCAATCCTTGCTAGAGTTTCTTTTTTATCCTTGCAGGCCTCGAATGTCACCTGTAGAGTACTAGTGCCTGGCATTCCTCCTGCAAGCATAACGTGGGATTTTTATGAATTAATATGCCTATTCATCTCAACAATTTCTCACCCTTTGATAGCCAATATAGAAACATGTCTTTTACTCATATTTTGGGGAAAACTGACTCAGCAGCAGCAAAACGAGTAATTTAAATTGCTCTCCTGTTTTGGAAGCTTTGCTAGTAATTATTCTGCATCTCATTAGCCATCATGCAACTCCCAGGCACTGTCCAGTCTCTGCTCATCATGAAGAGTCAGGTTTCCCTGCTGACAGGAAGGGGTTTTTTATTTCTGTATAAAACTCTTGAAAAATTTCTAGAAATCTTTGTAGATCAATCTGTATAGCTCCTGAAGAGGCTATTAATACCACTGTAAATTCACTGCTTTCAAACAGATTCAAGAAGGGAATAACTTGCTTTTGAGCACTCGACAAAATTTTAATGTTAAAGTATACATATGACACAGCTGGGAAACTTTTCAGCCACCTCCTCATAGACAGTAATTTTCAGGGTCAAGTTTGTTTCCTTGTTTGATTGCAGGATCAAGCATGGGGTACTACAGACATTTTCAACTTCTTGTAACAGGATAAAGAGCATTCAAGAAACAAAATGTTGTACCTTGTTAAAAGAATATCGTGGTGTGTTTAGTCTTTCTTCAAAATAGCTGCACTAAGTGCAAATAGCACAATTAACACTTGAGCCCTTTAATGTAAAAGCCTAGTTTATATTTTAATTTTAGTACCCAATTCTCTACAAAGGCAGCTATTAACTTAGGTACATGTTGGATTGTGCACCATTTTGTGCTTAGCATTGTTACTTATTCATGTTAACAAGCACTTTATTTAGAATAGCAGTAGAAGGGCGACCACTGAATATTATGTTTTTTTCATATAGTTATGCTCTTAAGTAACCTCTTCCTCATTAAAATTAACCTGGGTTCAAGATTCTATGTAGTGGAATCAAGCATTAATAAAGGTGATGCTGAATACAGTAATTGATAACTAAACAAAGTATTTTACAAGTGGGAGGTTACTATAGTATTTCCTAACTAAGGTGTTGCCTGGTGGCTGGTTTTGGAGTTTATATTTTAACTTTTATTCATGTGTCTGAAAATGTATGAATTTGGGAAGGTAGGAGGCAATAAAAGAGGAAATTATGTGTTCTGTTGTAAAATGTATTATCCTGTGTCCGTCATCCTGTATACAGAAGGACTTCTCCCTAAGACCACGTTATTCAAGCTTTATTAAATGATGAAGAAGCATACCTAATACTCTCAGAGTGTGCATCTAATAACCTTTTTGAGGCTATTAGATTAATATTGACTACTAATTCTCTTATATCTGGGATTCTGTTCCTTGGTAAATAGCATAATCATGTGATTCATCCTAGTATGATTTCACCAAAACAATTGCAACTTGTACATACTTTAGATGACCTCTATCTGTGGACTATCAAAGTATTTTAAAATTTGAGGTGGTACAACTTCACTCCTTTGGCTTATTAACAGACATACCTCCTGCCCAAATGTTTGTCTCTTTCATTTGATAGAGCTGCTCTGCTAAGAGCAAACTGATTCAGGAACAGCTTCATGAACCAAAGCAGCAAAGGACTAGAAGTCGAAGTATTCATATTCAGCCCACTGTATTCAGAAAAATCTTTGTGAATATTGAAAACTTCACAGATTTCAGTTCTCATATTTATTCATTTGAAAATTTTCAGTGAAAATCCATTATTCACTAGTCCCTGGTTTTAAAATTGCAACTATACTTTTTTGAGAGGAAGAACAATAGTGTGGGACCTAGCAGATGTTTCTGAATGATAAATGAATAGTTGAAGCAAACGGTATACAAACAGCCCAAACCATAAACTGTTCAAACACATTGACAAGTAGCTGCTAATAACAAAGACATTTGCAAAATACTGTTTGAAATTGCCATTTAATTTGATGTCCTGATAGTAGCACAAACTAAGAAGAATAAGGGTAGCAAATAGATTACATGAATTTAAACTCATTATGGCTTGGTGAACAGCGCTCCTTCTGAAAATGCATTGGCTAAATGCTAAGACACACAATAGCATTGTACTCTTTTTATTATGCAATTGCTCATTAAAGTTGTCAGTTTACAGGCATGGGAAATGCAGAACTTTTAATGACAGAGGTGGCACAAAATGGGAATCTGCACATCTCTCACCTTTTTTGTTAAGAACTGGGATCACTAGTTCAGCTTTACACAACTCACCAAGGAGAAACCCTAAGTCATGGGGCAACCTGGTGTGGACTTGCAGAAGTAAGCTAGAGCCGAAACATTTCTGAGACACCAGATCCATTGAGTTCACTCTATATACACTGGCATGAAATTTACCTTTACCCTATAGAGTTCAAAATCACCTATTTCAACAAAGATCTGAGGCAAAAATATACATTAGGTAAAGGGAGATTTATTTTTTTTTATTATGTTACATGCAGCTAAAACATTAGTGTGATATTGTCCATTAGATAGGGAAAACAAGTCATACTATAAATCTGTTTTTGTGAAAGGTGTCCTCTCTCTTTACCACACTGCTTATGTTTGGTTGCATGGAATGCGTAATCACATGCTTCAAATAGTGGTTTTCAGGATCCTGTCTGTTATTTCACATATAGAACTATCTCCTCCTTGGTGGGACTTTGGTGCTTTTCGGAAAGGATGGTGGTGTTAAGGGTGGAAAAGGGATTCTGCACTCACAACTTGAATTTTGAGTTTTAGTTGTTCATTTTTTTTATCGGGTCAGACAGGAGCTTTTAACAACAGAAAGCATTCTTAGGGGCTTTCTCATCTGTAATTTGGAGATGCTGTAGAAGTTCAAAATTTTTGAACAAAGATTTTAAGAGGAAAATAAAGAGCCTTTAATAAGGAAGTTACCTATAATATGCTTGCTAGAAGATGAACAAAGTTGTTTATTTTTGAGGAGAAACAGTAGTCCTTGGCCAACATTACATTTCTACTCTTTTGTTCTTGCAAAGAGCAGAAAGAAAAATATCTTTCTAAGAGTGTCTTCTTTTCTGTTCTCTAAATGAGACAAACCTGTTTTTCTAGAGAAGTTCAGAAGAACAAACTAAAGTTAGTAAATGCAATAGCTACAGGTGGCATATTTAGCTTCTCTGGGAGTGTAATTTTTCAATAGTCCACACTTCAAGGGAAACTGTGGCAGTGAGTAAGTTTTCAGGATATGTCAAGGACTATTAAGCCATACTTCCATCAAATTTATGAACAAGTACAAGGTTTGTACTTCCTTGTGGTCCCCCTAATATCTTTTTAGCAAAA